>JAUZNC010049101.1:0-55109 GCA_034780395.1 Vannuccia rotundouncinata | reverse complement strand
ATCTATGGCAACATTTGGCAAATTGTACTAATGCTAGGTCTCGTGAGAGAGCTGCTGGATCTCATATGGTCCAGTGGCGGGATGTAGATGTAGCTGGGGTAAAGCACTGGTTCGCACTATCTTTATACATGGGCATTAGTCACAAACCGGAAATTAAAATGTATTGGGGAAAAGATTTCTTGCATACCTCCAAACTTTTTCAACATCCCAATATGATGCGTTGAGATAGATTTTTGCATATTTTGCAATTTTTTTGCTTCAACATGCCTGGAGATCTGAACCATCATGATCGTCTATCTCGTCTCAATCCATTATTCACAATTATGCGTAATAAACTCCAGAGAATTTATTGCCCTGGACGGTATAAGCAGCTTTCCTTGCATATTTTATACGCATATACCAATATATTATACAAATTTATTTGGTGCTTATAGTAAAAATAGTTTTTTTATGTTATATATACACATTCTATTTATATAAAGATATTTTCTTTATGTTGATAAATGTCTTATATAGATTTTTATTTTAAAATTATATTATATTTTATTTATTTATTATTTTTTTGTAAAATTTATTTTATTTCTATATAAATGATTTATCAAAATGCACTACATAATAAATTACATTTACTATACATTAAAATACGTTACTATAAAATTTAGCTTTATTTTAGATATTTTATTATAGATATCAAAATTTAGATTACTATTATATATTTTACTCTTTTTCACAATATTCTTGTCGTTGATGAGAGCTTGGCCATGTACTTTTGCATTGATTTATTCATTCAACAATTTATTATTCATACAAAACGCCAACAAAATGATTATACTAAAATAATAAATTACTTTGTACATTATTTTTGTTACAAAAGTAGCTGTTGACTGTATAAGTGATTTAGGTAGTATTATACTAATTACCGATTCAACAATCTGACTAATTTTCATACAAATGTGCGCGACACAATATAATTTTACCTGCTGAATAAATAACCTGACAATTTATTTAGTAACCTGGATAATTTACGCATGCGACAGCCAATAAAAATCGAGAATTTGAATTTACATTGCAGAGTAGGTAACTTGCAATTTTACATTGCCGGTTCTAGCAGACAACTTTTGAATCTGTACATCTGGGCGCAAATGGTTAAAAGCTTTCCATAAATTTATAAATGGATATTTTATTGTATTGTATGTAAGTCCAAATAATTTGTTATGCTTGATTCCCCTATGGGCCAATAGCAGTTACCTTGATTACATGTATGTCTTTTTTTCACAGAAATTGCACACTCAAGACTTTTCAAACCATGACCCAATTTCACATTATGGGAGGTGACAAAGGATATAATTTTATGACAAAAAGTCAGGATTGGGATACTAAAATTTTAAAAGCGAATTGAGATTTTTAAAAAATGCAGTTAAAAAAATATTTTTTTTTTATTTACAAAAAATATATGATAGTAGAAAAAATTCCATGATAGAAGAGTAAAATACCAGGATTTTTACATATTTAAAAAATCAATATTTTTCATTAAGCATTAAAAAATGGGGTTAGAATGCCCAAGACCTTGATAATAATTGTTATTGAAAAAATCCAGATAACTTTAAACATGCATATCTTTTTCATGGTAATTACACATACAAGATATTAGACAGGCTGCCATTAGACAATTCCTACCAAATATTATATTTGAAAATTAAATCATATAAAAAAATTTATATACTAATATAATGAATTATAAACTAATTTAAAATATTTATAAATATGAAAAATTAGAAGTAAACAAAATGAAAATACAGAAAAAAATAAGAAATGAAAGAAATATAAAAAGTGAGTATTTTATATTATATAATTATTATGTTATTTTATTTATTGTCAGAAATCTATTAGTGGGATAATCAAAGCAAATAATGAACATATTTTGAGCCTCAAGTGTGTTTTAATCCTTATAATATTTAATATAGCATTTGCAGGAGTAAGGATTATTGATTATATTGCAGCAGAGGTATTTATCTGTTACTGTATCTGAAGGTTATGCAATTTTGTTATTTATGTATATATACAGGTAAAATACAACATATTATAATAAAAATATTCAGCATAAATTTAGAGATTTTTATATTTTACTTAATTGACTTGAACCTTTTTCAGCTGTACTTCTTAATAAATTCCTTCTTATTGTAATAATCTTTTTACTAAATTTGTATATATTGTATTCAAATATATAAATATATAGTGTTTATTTGGATATACCTCCATCTACAGATTTAGTATATTTCCGTCACACACTATTCAGACATATGTATGTTAATTACTCTCATTATTCAGACTTTTATAGAAATATGGAAATATTGGGTAATAAAATCAAAACAAAGCTTTAAACCTACTTATTTCTAGACCCAAGACTCAGCGGGGTGTCTATCACACCTTGAAAAAAGTGTTTGTGTTTAATTAAAATTTATTGCATGTCCGAATAGTGTGTGATGTAGATGGGAGTACATCCAAATAGCAACTACCATAAATATAATTTTTTTCATATATTATGAACATTATATTTTATAAAATTATAATCAGAATTACACTATACTGAATATGAGGAAATTTTGAATTATTCTTTTATAAAATATTCATTTTACTTTATATTATAGTTATTTCTTTAAGCAGCAAATATAAAAAATCAATATGGTATATGTGTATAACAATATATGAAGATAGAATAGTCAACAATTATCAACAAATTAGAGTCTACCAATACTAAAAATAAAATTATGTATTCTGTGAGTCAAATTTATTTTTGTCTCAAACATTGCAATGACTGTAAGGAAAAGGTTAAGCTTAAAGATAGCTGCATAGTTCATTGGAAACTATATTGACATAACCTGATCAATGATTGTTGAATCACTTTTAAACATACCTTAAAAATTTTCACAAGCGTTTACACACCTATCAGGATTGTTAACAATGAGTTGTTGCACAAGTCTAAATACATAACAATATTTTAATAATAGTATCAAAATAGGTTTTTACAGAATATTGATCCTGATGGCTGATATGGCTAATAAACCCAATAGAGACGACTAACTTAAAACAGATTATTATAAATTAAAAATATATATTATTTCAAATAATAGAACACTTGTTATACTCACAAATAACACAAAATTCCAATAATTAAAAATTAAATCACAATAATTTTCAGCTATCGAAAGTGAACAGATAATTTTCAAAATACTGCATAGTTTCCTAATAAAAATAAATGTAAACAAAATAATTTTGTCATACTAAATTCAATATATACCAAATTAATATATTACCAATTGAATTTTTCATGCTTAATGTTAGATCTATATTTTCTATTGTATCCTCCATATGATTTCATTTACATTTATGTTGTATTCCAATTCATTCATGTAATATATAAAACACCTTTTATTGATTGTATATACAAAATATTATTATAAACTTATAATAATAGTAACTATTAATACTAATTCAGAACTTTTAAAAATAATTTTTGAAAAATATTTTAGTATGCAATTTCGGATCGGTAGGTTAATCATTCTAGCTAACGTTTCTAAAATAAGTTTTATTTATAGGTTTAATTGAAAAAAGATACTGAAATATTATATCTTCTCTATTTGCAATTTAAATAAAAGAATCGTAAAAGTTTAAAAGAGCAAAAATATGATAAAATACAAAACATATAAAAATAACTATAGTTAAAAAGTCAAATTAGACAAAAATGTAAACCTCAGAAATTTATTTAGGATTTAATTTTAATTAAAATTCTAATTAGGATTTTATTTTATTACCCGATGGCAAACGCGCTGTCGGCCTGACTTCGGGCCGAGAACTTAGTGTCGGTATTGTTGCGCAAATTTATAAATGTTTAAATTTATCAAATATTACTTGAAACGTTATAAAACTTATTTTAATATACAAATAAGTATTATATTGTATATCTTTAATATGTCGGCTGATTGTCGGGTCTTAGTCCCTCTGCCGATGTATCGGTACAATTTCAGTATATTTTCGGGGTGCCGACAATTTCAGCATATCTGCGACATGCCACATATATGCCGACAACATGCAACTTATTTATAGATAAGTGGTTAGTTATTTCATATTTCTTATTTGTTCAATGGATTTTTTTAAATAATATAGTTTATTTTAAATAAATATTAATTTATTCATTATATAAAACAGTAATATCAAACATTTAATAATAAAATTTGATAGTGGTTGGAATAAATATTTTTGGGATGTAGTTGATAATATAATATGAAATATAATATTCGTTCTATAATATTGATATGAAATAATACATTCATGACTTTGTTAGTGAATGCAAATATCATGATTAATTTTGGTGGAATTGAAAATGTATTTATGAATTGAAATTAAGCGCAGTTATTTGGTTTGGTAGAATTAAATACATACATGATTTGATAGTAAGCGCAATTATGGTTTGTTAAAATTGAATAATTGCATTTCCTCGATATTAAGCCCAGTTATGGTTTTATAGAATTATATAGACGCATAACTTTGATTTTAAGCGCAGTTATATTGTTTGGCAAAATTCAATACATTCATACTTGATAGTGAGCGTAATTATGGTATGGTAGAATTGAATAGATTCATGCCATTGATATTAAGCGCAGTAAACGTTTGGTAGAATTGAATGCATTCATGACTTGTGATATTAAGCGCAGCTATGTTGTTTTTTTAGAATTTAATGGATTCATGTCATTGATTTTAAGCGCAGTAACATGGTATGGTAGAGTTTACTAAAATCATGACTTGATAGTAAGTACAATTGTGCTTTAATATAATTGAATAATAAGCGCATATTAAGTGCAGTTATATGTCTTGGTTGAATTGAATACACTCATAACTTGATAGATTCATGCCATTGATATTAAGCGCAATAATGGTTTGGTAGAATTGAATAGATGCATGACCTTAATTTTAAGTGCAGTGTTATTGTTTGGTATGTAGAATTGAATACATCATATCTTGATAGTGAGCGCAATTGTGGTTTGATAGAATTGAATTATAGATGCATGCCCCTGATATTAAGCGCAGTTATATAACTTTGTTGAATTATATACATTCATAACATGATAGTGAGCGCAATTGAGGTTTGATAGAATCTAATATTTAATTATGTCATTGATTTTAAACGCATTAATAGTTATTGTTGAATTAAATACATTCATTACTTGACAGTGAGCGCAATTGTGGTTTGGCAGAATTGAAATTTTTCATGCGCTTGATATTAAGCGCGATTATGGTTGGGTATAATTAAATTCAAATATGATTTGGTAGGTACATAGAAATGAGCGCAATTGCGGTTTAATTGTTAGAATATTAATCAATAGAGTCATATGCCATTGATATATTAAGTGCAGTAATGATTTAGTAGAATTGAATGCATTCATGACTTAATATAAGCGCAGTTATATGGTTTGCTATAGAGTCATTGACATAGGGACATGTATGACTCGGCGCCAAAACGTAAATTCATGTTACGGCCCGACAACTATTTTGCCATCGGGTACACCATTGATCGGCCTTCTTAATTGCATATATATAATCAGTGGGCCTGTTCTCTTTAAATTAAGATGGGGTTATGGAGTATTGAAGTTTACAGTGAAGTTTATATATGAATTTACAAATAGAGAATCATATAATTATAAGGCATCTGTAAACAAAGAAACAAAATGGTTGAACTTAATTTATGGACGCACAGTCGATAAAAATAAGTATTTCACAAAAAAATTAGTCAGAAGTTTTTAATTCGGCATCGGATCTTTCGTAGAACAAAAGTAGATAGGTTGATTCTTTTGAAAATATTGCGTAATGTTACACTAATAGTAGTATATAAGGTTGACATCTACCCCAACAAAGGATTTTTTGTTAGAGCAAAAAGAAACCCTCCCCCCATCCAAGGTAAATTTTTCCGCACCTTTACTAGTTACATTTTTGGGCATGTCAGTCCGACATTAATCATGGTGAAACACATATTGAAAGAGCTGACTCGCGAACAAATTGTATAAAATTTTCTAGATGAAATCGAGTGGAAACTATTGGATAGGTTAAACTATATCTCAATCGATGCAATTCAGACTCTCAACTAGCATCAATATTTAAAAAGTATCAAAGGCTGAGGGGAAAGGAATCCACTGCAAACTCCAAAGTCTCAGTACTAAGGGAGACTATAATCAGACGGTAAATGTTTGGATTTCATGTTAAAATTTTTGAAAAGCGAGCGAAATAACGGAATATAGTTATCTGGAGAATAATTTGAACAATGATGACAAAGTTGATGATGAAACTACTAAAAGGGACGAAGACAATGACTTATATATTATATATTTAGACAGGCAAACTGACCAATATTTAATACAAATAAACGTCCTCGAAGGAATATATCTATATCGAAAATAAATAGGAAACACATAGGAGTTATAAATGCATTTAAATTATATAAGGTGATAAATGTTTATATAATTCGTTAAAATGTAATAAATGTAAATAAAATATTAATTATAGATATTTTGTGAATTTAGAATTTTTTTAAGATAATTTTGGAATTTTATGGATTTTTAGTAATGATAAAATTTGTTAAAATTTGGTAAATACGTTAAATTGTGATAAATAAATGCTTATAAAATTTATTACAATTTTTTAATGAAAATAAAAAAAAACAATTGGAGATATTTTGGCTATTTATGGATTTTTATGTTTATTTTCATGGATGTTTACTGATTTTTAACAATGATAAAATTTGTTAGAATAGATTAAAATATGATAAAAGTTTATAATATTCATATTCTCGTCATCATCAAAAAATACTCCATCGAGGATTGACTTTAATGCGAGGCAGTATGCGATCAAATACCGCATACAACTATACTTTGCAAAACTAAAAAAATAAATAAATTTTAATCCCTGGAAAATACCACGTGAGTGGGGCCGTAAGTGGAGTTGGGGTTTTGTGAGAGGGAGTGGTTGCTATGAGTGGGAGTATGGTCAGAATCGCAATTTATCCACAAAAGTTTTAATCTTCGGAAAATTCCATTTGGTTGGGAGTTCTGTGTGGGCGTGTGAGCGTGGGTGGAGTAGGTACTAATTTATGATATATTTAAAAGGTCATGAAAGGTCACTACAATGATAATTGTGAAATTTTTGCAAATTTTAAAATTAATGCCAAAATTTGTGTAATTTAGTATTAATAGCCGTTTAAAATATAGAAATCCCTTACTGTTTTGGTATAAATCAAAGTATTAATAAAAATAAATAAGTGCCAATCAGGTATTAATAACTATAATTAATCATGTTTTTAATAGAAAAGTCGAATTCTACATATGCAATATAGTAACATTCACCAATAAAGTAATTGAAATTCTTTACTGTCTTGCTAAAATAAAGTAACCAAGTACCGCCCCTCGTTCCACTACACCATACAAATTTGAATTCACCGCAAAAAATATTAAAGTATATATATATTTCTAATGAACATTTAAAACGATGGAAAATTTTGAATTTTTTAAATTGAATTTTTTATTATTAATTTTAAAATTTTGAATTTTTGAACTTTTTTTTTTCTTTTGAAAATTTTAAAGCCTTTATTATGGCGGACAAATGGGGTCAAAACATAAATCATTGAAAAAACCTTTATATGTTGTTATATATGTAATAAGTGTTGATATTCTCTAATAACAAGATTAATTGTTATTCTTGATTATGTAGAGATAATCAGAAATAACTGAATTTTTATTCTTGATTATGTGTAGATAAACATGAATATGTCGACATAATTTGATTTATGTCGACATAATTTGATTTATGTCGACATAATTTGATTTATGTAGAGATAATCAGATTTATGTAGAGATAATCAGAAATAACAGTTGATACTCTTGATTATGTGTAGATAAATCTCTTCATAAATCTGATTATCTCTACATAATCATGAATAACAAGGGATATTTATGATTTTCTCTACATAAATCAAATTATGTTGACATATTCCTATTTATCTCTACGACTACATAATGAAGAATAACAGCAGGTCTTTCTGATTATCACTACATAAATCTGATTATATCAACATATTTTCGTTTATCTATATTACATATTAAAGAAGATCCTATTTTTCTCTTAGTCTATAGTAAGAGAATATCAACACTTATTACTGATTATGTACAACATATAGATAAGGAATATGTATGTTTTTAAGGATTTTCGTTTTGACCCCCTTCGTCCGCCAAAGTTATACGTACATATTTTAAAATCTGTTATTCACTTTATAATCTGTTATTCAATTTTAAAATCTGTTGTTCACTTTATAATCTGTTATTCAATTTTAAAATCTGTTGATCACTTTAAAATCTGTTATTCACTTTAAAATTTGTTATTCACATTAAAATCACTTGTTATTCCTAATTATCCTACATAAATCTGATTATCTCTACATAAGAAAGTATAATAGTTCAACTGTTATTCCTGATTATCCTACATAAATCTGATTATCTCTATATACATAATCAAGAATAACAACGGATATTTATGATTATCTTTACATAAATCAAATTATGTTGACATATTCCCGTTTATCTCTACATTATCAAGAATAACAACACTTATTACTGATTAAGTACAACATATAAAAGAATATGTATGTTTTTTAAATGATCTTCGTTTTGATCCCCTTCGTCCGCCATACTTCATCAATCATTTCTATTTTTGAATTTTGTATCGATTATTTGTTGATTATATTTAATTTTCAAATTAGAGATAATTGTAAATGTTAAAGACATCTGTTTCTATGCAATTCTACTCATTCCTGTAGAAACGGGCTCTATATAATTTCACTCCCATTCCAAAAATCTATAAGAAGGTATTTAAATTTTAGAAAATTCAGATCTCCTTTAGATATTTATAACATTGCGTTGTGTCAAAGAAAGAAAATCGAAAACTGTTTTAAAATATATTTTTGGGAAATCATAACTTTTGAACTAAACTAAAATGATTGTTTTTTGATTATTGTTATTTTTAAATGGGTTAGATTGGTTTTTATGGGTACCTATAAGGTTTTAAAGCGATATATAAAAGGTGTGATAACTTATTATATTTTACAGATATATTTTTAAATCATATCATAAATAAATAAATAAATCAATTGTGCCGTTTTTTTCAAAATATCATATACCTATATACTATAGCAATACTAGGTAACAATCAGTTAATTCACACAGTATTTAGTATAATTTTATGATGGAATTAAAACCTACACTGTTAACACTAATAACGAATTTTTTTTTATTAATAATGAAATTGTTCACCCTGTTTTAATAATTATATAATAATATAAACAATGTTTATCACTCATCTGTGAATAAAATGATATTACGATATAAACAGTTTGGTAATACTGTTTTTCGCTAAAACAATTTCCAAAGGAAGATGTTTTTTTCTACTTAACAATCATTGGTGACAAGCATCTTAACCAATCCAATGCGATCCTGTATTCCCTTAAATCATTGACTATTCTTAGCTGGGCCTACTTTTTATCTCTACTGTGTAGTGGGGAGGTTTTGCTTTAATCCCAAAATCAAATTGTTTTTCTATCACGTCTAAGAGTCATTTAAGAATAGCAAAATTCGAGATTCTCAATAATATGCGCCAATCATTAAGTAAGTAGAAAAAATGCAAATTTATTTATTATTTATTTTCTTGTGCTGTACATTTAACTGTTGGCGTTGAAAGTTTACTTGGAGATTTTGCTTCATTCTAGGTGTTCACCACATATTTTTCGTTAACATTTAATAGTAGGTCGAACATTTTTTTAATCCGTGCAAGAAAATTGTATAAGTTCCACAATTTTTGTGAATTTTTAAAATGAAATTTATTATATTATCTTATCTTTTTAAAATATTTGATAATTTTATAATATTTCTAAATAACAGTAAAACTAGAGGCCATAGTTATAATAAAACAAACTTGCAAATTACAAAATTATAAAAGGATGTCTTGACAAATTTTACAATAATTCTAAACAAATTAAAAAATACAATTATACAATTATAATATAGACATACTTTTCTGATCGTACTAAATTTTATTTAAACTTATTAAAATATAATATAATTATAAATAAACTTTACATTTCACACTTTCAATACAATTGTATGTACACACACACATAGTCAACTTTTATATAATATATAGTTTCTTGAAAAAATCAAGTATTACCTAAATATATTGAAGGTGTCTATACATTTAGACTATATAACCAGACAGTTAATTATTTAATAATCAATGTAAATGTAAAATTGTAATAGGGGCTATAGTATTCACCCTCGTTTAACAAAATCGATATAAGAAATAAATTCATCTGGTCACCCAAATCATATTTTAATTAAATATTGCAGCTATGTACTATCAACGTTGATTGAGAAAGAGAGTCAGAATTATCTGATATAATTACTGTGTTGCTGTAAAAGTTATAAAAATGCTTACTAATATGCATACTCTAAAATCCCAAAGTATAACGTATATACATAAAATGGCAACGTTGGTAATTTTACAAATTTATTTACACTTTCCTTATTCGATATGACAGAATCGATCATTTTAAAATTCAAAAACATCTGTAATGAATTCATACTAAAACTAAAACTATATTTTTAATAATGGTTTTCCTATTCCTATATAGAGTCACTTAATTTAATTGGATACAGCTAACCTTTTTAACCACCATATTATACTTTCAATAAATATATACCAACAATCTTACCGTTAGAAAAATTTCCCTTCCATAAATTAACAACTTATTTATTATTGGATAGCTACCTAAATGAAAAGATAATTTATTTCGATGTTTTCAAAACCTTTTTAGATTAATGAAAATAAGAAAATTTAGTTAAACAGGTAAAATTCTAAAAGAGACAATTTTGTAAGAATTATAGTTTAAGAATATCCTGTATAATATGTTTATTCTAAAAAAATCATAATAAACTACTTGCATACATTATAAGATTTAAGAGAAATATCTCAACAGAAAACCTTTCAACAAGCATTAAATAGAATTCAAACTGGTTTATTTGTAATAAATGTTATTCAGTTAATAACACCAGCTGGAAGTCCAAATGTAAACAGACATAAATTGTAGCATAACAAAGAGATGACCGTATTTCAAGACTTAAAAGAACAACCATTTTCATTTCAAATATACTTATTACTACATAATAATCAGATTACGCTGATCGTTACCTATTTTATGTGTTTTAAATTATCAAAGAAAAAATTATGTTAAACTAATTTGAATTGTTATCTGAGATTTTAATTTTTTAAACTTCAAATTTAGAAATCTGTGAAAACAAATGTAAAATTTTTTATATTTATATTTTTTCATAACAGTATTAATATTCGTTCTATTAAAACAAAAACTGCATCGTTATATTTGGCTCTTTCAAATCAACGTGAAATACGACGACTAAGGATAACTCTGTGACAACAAATGGCTGCTAGTCTCATGTCTCCATAGATTCCATTTCCTCCTTTGAAAACTAAATTAGGCACGCTGCTGTGAATATAACCTAAAGCAACACGTGAGGTTCTTCCAGACTTCAGATCAGTAATGTCGAATTTTGTTTGTATGTTGAGAAATGCGTCATAGAAACTGTCGACTTTTTGAAGATCGATTTTAGTCAAACTATACATAATTATAGAGTACATAATATTGTAATATTGTGGGAAAGAATCATAAATTAATCCAGGAATTATTGTGGATGGCTTTAATAAAGCAGGTTTTGACTTAATTTTGACCCAATTAACTGTGATATCCTCGGAGAATACTGTCATTTTTAAGGAAGTTTTCAATTTGAAGTCTTCGACATTTTTTTTACAGCGAACCAATGATACAATTTTTGATCCTAAAATGTGAAAAACGATTAAACGATAATGGGAAATTTTAAATTCGAATTAATAAATGTAATTATTACCATAAATAATATAAAGAACAAATATAGACAAGAAATTAAAATTATTCTTTTTGATTTGAGATACCCAATTGACATTTAAAAATACGTCGTCATTTGACCATGCCGTAGTTAAAAGGTGATATCGGTTATTATGTTTTATATTTGTTGATATATTCTTTAGATTTTCTATCGAGAGCTACATATAGTTCAAATATTATAATTATTGTCGATTATTTTTATATATTTTGAATCATACATTTGTTAATTTATGGTCGTATATTCTATTATGTCATAATAGCATTTTTTTAAATTTTTGTTCCAGTTTCACATATTTCAAGTGTGGTTTGTCTTCTTGTTGGATTAACTTTAGTAACCGGATTGCCAGGACAGTCATACAAAAGAGGTAAAAACTATGTTTTATTTATATTTATATTTAAATGCTTAAAAAGAATTACATTGAATAGAACTACAACAATTAATAAAAACAATAAAAAATCACTCTTCTATACACACAATTAAGACCATTTAAATTATAATTTATAAAATTAAATACCTACATAGTGAGGGAAGAAGTATCTAGCAAGCCCACCACTATAAGCCATTATCCATTATCCCATAAGAGGATGAAGACTTATAGACGAAGAGTCAATAGGTTCCTACTGACTCATTTAAAATTAATTTTATTTATTGTAATTTTAGCGATGAATATTACATGGAGGATGTTTTTATTTCACTTTTATTGTATTATAACTTCACATTGTTACTATAGTTTGCTCTCTGGTACACATCGCCATATTGGATACGATAATTAATATGTTTTGTGTTTTTGGCCAAATCATTTATTATTTTAAAGTTGGTCCAAAAACAATGTAACAAATATTGCAATAAAATAAAAGAAATACGTTATTAACGCCGCTCATAAAAACTGAAAGAAATTGGTCGGTTCCGACAATTATTTATATTTCGGGTCGCCACTAGGTCTCGTTTCATAACTGATGCAAGAGAGATATATGAAGTCACTGATTACCTAAGGTGTGTGATTGATCAAAAAGGAATAAATATACCTACTGATTTCAATTTTTTAACTATATTTCTATACATTAAAAATGCCTTTTTCAATTGAATCAATATTTCAATTTCCATATTTCAAAGTGATTGCTTAAGATTACAAAGTGTTAACATCATGCGTTGAGATAAACTTATTTTTTCTACGTAAATAATTTACCAAATACTATTTCCAAATGTGTATAGACTAATAAATTGGGATATATAGAGAAATGGGCTACGCGACGGCAAGGACAATCTATACAAAGAGTTATAAATAAAATAATAGCTATACCCCTGACAACAGACGCCAACCGTACCTATACATAATAAAAAATAATAATAAAACAGAACATTATTAATAGAAACTAATTATAATTTTTTTTAATTTATCCTGGGAACTGAGAGTATGCCATCTTTTTATCTCTGTATTAATTAATTTTACTTCCTTCAAGTATACTTCGATCGGGAAGAATACAAAATGGAACAAAGAATACAAAAAGTAGCATCTGTGTTGTTATATAAGAGATACAATGCGTTGAAAAGTTATCTCATTCAAAATTTTACTTTTTCGACGATATTGAACTTGAATCACGTTTTCTGCATATTTACATTGAACGTTTTTCTATTTTTTGGTAAATGAACATTTGGTCAAATTTTAACTATGGAATACAAAAACAACAATATTTTTAATTATTTTGAAGTATAATCAATAATAGTATAAAAAAATATTAATAACAAAAAAAGTCGCTATTTCGAATTGTAAAAATTCTATTGTATCGCTGAAATAGTTTGAATTGCTCGTATTTACTAATTTTAAACAGGAAAAATAAAATTATTATTTTATAAAGCTACAATGTTTAATTAATTTTTAATGATATAATTATTATTAGTCAAAATTATCAAAATTAGTATCAAATAGTTTTGTAAATTTCCGAACCTTTACTCTATAAATGACTATAATTATTCTTTAAATAACAAAGATTCATTAACAAAGAATTAAACGTAATTGTAGCAATTATAAAATTTGGTGGAGTGTGTCAGAAAGGCACATAACACAGAAATACAATAATAGCAACACAAAATCTCTGTATAAAATTAATCGTTAAAAGTACAACAAATTAATATAATATAATATAAAGGGATGCAAAAGGTACTTAAAACAGTTTTGGATATTTTGATTCCTTTATTTCACTTTAGCCCAAATAGAAATTTATAGAAAGTCTGTTAAGTACTCCTTCAATCATTTTAATTTTACCTAAAGTGATTTTATTCCACATGTTTCATTATCTTAACGATATTTATAATAATTATTATTTTCATTTCTACTATACCCACTTGTTGTCTTTATAAATATCATAATTATTTAGATTGCAATTTAAAATAACGATTATATTTCGTCACCGAGATTCTCAGAAGAAATTTGTCTTCTTGTTTCAGAGGCAGTCCCCACCCAGATTGGCAACGGATGCCCGGAGAGTACACCATGGCCATGTAAAACCCCCAACGTGTGCCTCTCCTTCGACTTCATTTGCGACGGTGAACCCGATTGCCCGGACGAATATGATGAGGACCCCTACCTGTGCACTGCGAGTAAGTGATGCGACCCCCCCCCCTGAAATCCCTCTCTTTGAAAACTTAATGTCATCCAAAAAAATGGTTAATTATATAAATAATCTTTTTATCCATTTAGATATATAAGTTTAAGAAATCGTTAGTTGTGATAACTATTAACTTCTAAAAACAACTAATAATTTTAGTAGTTCCACGTATTTTGTAATATTTACTTTTTATATCACCATAACAGCTCTTTTCGGATCATCAAACGAAAACAGAATTAAAATGTAAGGTATATCTGTAGATAAAAAATCTATTTTTACTGCTTTTTATAAAAAAATCTATTTTTTATACACTATCGATTTAATCCCTCTCCGTATTACCGGATAAAAGAGAAAAGGTTAAATTAAATAAATGATTTATTGCAAAATGCTACTAAATTTATTGAATTGAAATTGTTTTATATATTATATATTATATTATATATTATTCTTTTGGTGCATTTGTTATATACACACATATATATATATATTAACTTCAATTATTCTCAAAATATAAATCTATAAATTATTTTTTACCTTCCTCTTGAGTTGTTAGTCATTCTAGTCATTGTATCTACACTACAAAAATCTTTTATTCTTTGCCGAAAAGAAGAGAAGCCAACACCACTATAAACAAACCTCCCCTTCTCCCTCTTGCAATTTTTCGTCCTGCATTTGAGGCATCCAATAATAATTAATAGGGATACCTACTGTAATATTGTAGTTGCCCCAAGTTACAATGGTGTTAACGGATTCTATTTGAAATTATTATTTTAAAAAGGTGAAGTTAATCGGCTATAAATAATTAAGTGAACGATATATTTCTCCTACAAAGAATACCTATACATATAGTAATACGGAATGATAATAATAAAACCATTTATAAAACCATTGATAAACCATTTATAAATCACACCATTTTGAAATTCTTCTGATCTTTTTATATTGGTAACTATGTAAAACAAATACAAATATTTATCGAAATCATCACTCGGTAATTCAAATTAATATATAATTTACAAAAGCGGTAAAATGGTAGAGGGTGACGCCATCGATATTAATTCCTTTACTAACTTTCTCGCAAAAGGATGTTCCGAGTATGGTTTAATTACTAGTAATTCTGATTCGCAAAAGGAATCCGTAGCTAGCTGAACTCACAGACCAGCACTCCCTTGCATTTTGTTCTACAATTTTATTCATAATTGTCTTTATTATTTCTATTTTGAAGCTTGCCTGACGATAATTTATGTAATAAACGGAAACGTCGCATGGAAAATTAATTTTTTCTTCTCAATTTTAATAGGCATTTAATGCGATGCTTGTTATTTGATATTATTAAATATTCGGAAAAATTTTCTTTAAACCAGCAACAATGCGATCAGAGTTATAATTCTAGCATATAAAGTCAAAAATTTTCAGTATAATACAAAAAGAAATATACTGAGATGATGGTTACAGCTTCAAAGATAACTTTCATAAGTCTTGGTTACAACATAATGAAGATCTTGACGGGATAACGACCTTAAAATAAATATTTTATACTAGAGACAACCATTTTATGGACACCTGAAGGATCAGTTATAAAAATTATCCTCACAATACAGATTGCTGAATAGTGCCTATATCACGAATTATTTAGTAGGTTAGCCGTGTTGACAACTGGAATAATTATTAATTGCGATATAAAATTTCTCGTAAGATACTAAATTACAGAATCAGAATATTCCGGATCAGCATTCTATAAATGTACTTGCCATTTCCTTGCCAAATCACCTTAATAACGGATCTTTGTGTAAATATTTAATTTATAATTTATCGCAATGTCTTACTCTATAAATATAGTTTTGGTGCATTTTTAAAATTTATTTAAAATTTAATTTTTGAAACGTTTTCTGCATTTCTAGTTTTAATGAAAAAAAAATAGTTCCATAAAGGCAATTAACGGAACTTGTAGAATCTAAGTAAATTCTTATAGCTAAATAAAATTCTTACTAACTATTATAATATTATATTATGAGCTCATATTTTGAATCACTTTCCAATTTAATCAACAAAAAAACTTCGTATAGATCAATCCACTATAGGTACAAGGATAAACAAATAATCAAAGGCATATAATGGAATTTCATAAAGGAGTTTAAAAAGTCTTGACAATTTTTAAAACAATCGAAAATAACAAATATTAAAACTAAGAATCTTTTTAAAAATTGTAGTAGTGTTTTGTAAATTAATTCTTGTATAGAATTCACAAAATGTTATTTTCTATTGTCATAAAGATAAAAAAATCTTTAAAACTAATAAATATGTTCAATTATTTCATAATAGTTATAACACCTCTCCCCTCCAAAAATCAAAATTTTTACTTCAAACTCATCTCTAACGGAGCAGGTAAACAAGAGTTTTCAGTGGATTAAAACCAACATTGCTTATTCTGTCAAAATATACATCAAATTTCAATGGTCCAGACACCATATATAGTGTCTTTTATACCACTATAAACAAGTGTCATAGGTTCCAGCAGAACTTACGAACATCAATAAAACTATTCTTCACTTGGAGTTCTTCTACGAAAGGAACACAAATGGATATGTGATGCCACTTCATCCCAGCAAAGGGATAAAAGTAGAAAATTTTTCAGTTGCACTGTTTTCATTCCATTTTCTCACTTTTCGTCCCCATTGTATTTCATTGTAAGCGTACTTGGATAGCCTTATTGTGAAAAACCCGCAAATTCTAAGAATATTCAAAACGTCATTTCGGAAAATTATTTAATTTAGTATGATTTGCACTTTTTTATATAACATAAATTGTCATCGAATCATTAGACATAAGAAGAGCCGTAGAAAACACTTTCGGAGTGTCTAATTTGTATAATGTTGTTATTGATAGATTTTTATCAATCAATTTTGATACATAACTTGTTGTGTGGATATGTGTTTATTCAGAATAATAAAATCCAATTTGAAAAATAACTTCTCCATTTTTGTCGAATTGGAGTAGATACCAATCGTATAATTCTAAGGTGAAGGACGAGGCCTCAAGGCTAAAAGAATACAAAAATTGACTCCGAATTAATGTCAAGATTGTCTGGCGTTGAAAAAACTCACATACTACCTAAGTGAGATTGATTATGTAGAAATTTGAGAGTTCTCTATTACATAGGGTGTGTCTACCCGTTGGGCATTTTTTACTGAGTTATAATGATGATTTTAATTAAGAAAGAAATACGAAAATCTTATTTATCGTATTTTTATTAATTTTTCGTGTGTTGTGGATGAGGTTTGACGTACCGTACTTCGTGAAGTAATTGTAATAAATTAGAGAGGATTTTATAATTTTATAAACATTTATAACTAGAATACGATTTCCACCAGTTTTGATTTGAATTTATAAGAGTTACAAAACAAATCAGGCAAATTTATTTAAAAATACACATTATTGATTTCGGAAGAATAATTGAAACTGTTTATCTTTATGTTATCCAAACAGATGAGAAACTTATAAACCTTTTTTTAAATCAATTGTAAATCTGAATGTGTAAAACTAAAATGTTCTCTCAATAAAGTAAAATCTTTTAAACGTTCGTCTACAAAATGCTGTCCATGTTATTATCTATCTGTAAGGGTATTTTAAATAATTTTGTTTTATACAATATATAATACTGATATTAAATGTATGTTTTTATTCCATCAATTTTTTAGTATTTTCAGTCCTTTTCCCAACCAGAAAATGTTTAATGGAATTACGATCAATATTTTGCTTCATGAAATTTTCATAATATTTATTTAATTATTTTAGAAATTTCGAAAAACGTTCATGCACTTATCTAAACATTTTTATTGAAAAATTATGGCTTATTTGTAGCTGTTAAATTGTGGTATGATTATGTAGATTAGATTATATACCAATACCATAATTTCTTGGAAGGATAAAAATCTTGAAGAGTTTAAAAACAAAAAGAGTTGTTTCTGTTTAAAATAAAATTTATGTAGTCATACTTTTTCTTAGTTACAAAAGATGGAAAATAATTTTATAATTTAGCTTTTTGCATTTGACAAAATCCAACATATCCATCTATACATACTATTTGTCATTAATCAGTGGCTCGTTAATTCTCAATAAAAATAAGACTATAACAACTATACCCCTATTTTTTTAATTGTAGGGCGTAATCGTAAAACTTTTTCAAAATTATAGTTGCGTTATAAATAAGCCAAGATATTTTTGTAACAATTTCTCTTTTATAATCAAAAGTTTGTATTGATTAGCACTAATAGCCTTTAGGGATAAAATGGTTCAAATGATGAGGTAGTGCCATTTAAATCTTTATTTTCGTCCCCCAAAGAAAAAACATTGTAATGCTAAATGTAATATAATAATCATTAAAAGAATAATACATAATCTTATACGTACATTATAAATGTAGAACTATTTTAATTAAAATTCTATTTTTCTATTGGAAATATAATTCATTTGTGTTTGTTATGACATTTATTAACCCCGTTTACAATTTGCAATTTTGATGTTTTTTTTTCAACATGAATTTTTTAGCTAGTGAAGTTATTAATTTGATAATTTACACAAGATAATAAAACATTGTTTTGTAAATAAAAGCAATTTAAAATTGGTTGTACACATTGCATGTTACATTGCAAGTAGAATTCATAATTGTAGAATATTTTCTTGATACAAAAAAATATATTAATACAAATTAAACTTATATTAATTTTTAAAATATTAACAATTTATTGGGCTGATATATGACATAAAGTGGATGGATACACTTTTTATTTTTTTAATAGAACGTGGTAATTAATGCAAAACTATAAAAATATCAAAAATTAATATTCAAATTAATATATAAATGATTGTGATCAATGCATTCTTATAAATTAGAAAATAACGTATACCTACCATAGTAATCAAACAGTAAATTGTTATAAAGATTTTATAAGAAATTATTTTGTATGCAATTTTCGCTAAACGTTTGAATCTCACTCTACATTCTGTTTAAATCTCCCTCCACCTTTTGTTTGAATCTCCTTCCACGTTCTGTTTGAATCTCCCTCCACCTTTTGTTTGAATCTCCTTCCACATTTTGTAGAAGGTCGACCTGCCAAGGAGCTTTTGCAACACTTCATCGAACAATGGCGATCTTGGCTAGTCCCAAAGTTTCTAGGACGAGGAAACTCCAATACTCTGGCGAAGTTTCTCATTGGTAATTCAAAATATACTCTTAACATTTTTTAATATAAAATATATTAAATATTGTTTTATGTGTTGTAGATTTCAACCGAAAATTGTATTTTTTGTAAATAATTTATTCATAAAAATTTGATTATTATTTTCAAAAGAAAGCTTGCAATTATTTATCATTACTAATATATTTCTTATGAAACACAGAAAAAAATAAAGGATTATTCGTGTGACCTGGAAAAGATCTAACAATGAATTTTGATAAAGATACGTGATATTAAATTTGTTAGGATATTATATTTGATAGAATTCTTTAATTAAGAAGAAAATGCGTTATTTAATTAATATTTGTATGCACATTACAATAGTATATCCTGTAATGTAATTCTTAAAAATCTTAAAAATAGAATATTTAAAAGTATTTAGAATATTCACTGAAATAACTTGTTTGATATCTTTCAAATTATAGTGTGTTCGGGAAAAAATGCGCGTAAAATCCAAAATAACATTTATTTATTATATTTTTACAATAAAATTATAACACAATTATTAACAATGTTCCTATAAAACAACTTAGACAAAACTGCCTCCGTTGTCAATAATTTTCTGCATATGCTGCGTCATTTCCTACAATGCCCTCTTCATTCTTCGTGCTGTAAACGTTGGAAGTTGTTCTGACAGGAATTGGTTAACATCTTCCAATGAATCAAAATCATATCGGGCGGATTCCTTCCTTTTGAAAATGAATCGGTCACACAAATTAAAGTCGGGTGAGTAGGGGGCCGGCTGTCTCATGAGTCGCATGTTTCTATCTTCAATATGCCTTGTTGTAAACCCGGCCGAATGGGGTCTGGCGTTGTCATGCTGCAAACGCATATTTGCTGGTAGAATGTGATTTGTGTTATTTCTAAGATTTTCTTCCAAATGAATGAGAAATTGGACGTACCTCTCTGCATTAATGTTTTCCTTCCTTGGTAACACTTCAAAATAACTGGTACCTTTTTGGGAAACAGCCAAGAAATTCTTCTCCATGTTAGATCGTCGTCCAGTTTGTCATCTTTGTTCATCTCCTATAAGACTCAACCAGCACCCAATAACGTTATGTGGTTGTAGTTTTTGGAAGTAAACATTTTTTTATCTACAATCTACAGCTAAACAATCCAGTAAATCTTAACATCGGGCTACACGGACTGCCTTATTATTCTCAGTCAATGTGTAAGGAATTCATTTAGTCTTGGGTATGTCCAGTTCACCAGCCACTCATCGTACTGTGATGGAAGAATCTTCTTCAACTAATGTTCGTATAGCTTCTACATATTGAGTTCGGGCAGCAGACTTAGACCCTCCACTGCCTGGCTGTCGTCCGTTTATTTATAAATAATATTTGAAAACCATGATAGAATCGTGCATTTTTCCCGGACAGCCTATATATCTTATATTATATTATATTAAATTGAATAAATTCTATTATTAAAACATGTTAATGTACATTTTTATATGAACTTGTTCATACATTATCTATTAAATATTTGCTAATAAATATACTATAATATAAACAGCTGCTTTGTCTATATTTAGAGAATTTCAATACTGCAGCAATATATAACCAAATTGTATCCAGTTGGTAAATACTTTTTATTGTATGTTAAATTAAAATTAAATTAAATTAAATTAAATTAAATTCTTTTTAAAAGGGTTCATATATAGTTTAAAAATAAAATATTTTCAGTGCTTTATAGTAACAACTGTTTTAAATAATTCATTTGCAAACAACAAGCTCTAAATGCTAATATTCAGTTTTTGTTCTCGATAATTAAGTCAAAATACGATTCTGTCAGATCTGAAATAAAATTGTCGGTTATATCGTAAATAATCATGACACATTATTTAAATAATTCTCTTTACAAAAGAATAATGTGGAATGGACTCAAATATTATACCTTAATCTGCATAAGTCAACATTATTTGAAGATGTGAAAAATTGGCTTAGCTAATCAATACAACACTTTGCTTCATCTAAGAAATTAAGTTAATAAAAAATTGATTCCAATGCGATGTAGTAATTTTCCATGTAAAATGTGAAGAAGTTGAGTTGACATATCACTGACGTTAATCTGTTAAATCATATTTGATACATTTGAATATAACTCTCTGGTTACATGAACTTAGCAATAGGCAGCAGTATAATATTACTCATCAAGGAGATTGTATTGATTTTCTCATCAATTGGAGATAAATCAGAAGATATGATACTTATAGTGACTTTGATATAGGGTTCTTTTTTATTAACAAACATTACTCTGATTTCTGTTAAATAGGAGTACTTAATCCTATTATTTTTTATTCTAAATGGTGAATAGTTTCTTGGTTTGTAAATACGATCAATACTTATAAAATATTTAATAATATTTATTAGTACTCAAATTTTTGGTAAACTTTATTTTTGATGATATTTATAATTCTAAAAGTTATTATGTTAAATATGCTTAGTCCCTACGCTTCATACAAAACTCTCATCTTACATCAATTGTATTATCAACGATTTCTGCACCAGAAACATTTTGGATCTCATCAATTTCTGTTACTTTTTATCTATCGATTATATTTTGCAATTCAAGGAGAATACCTCTTATTCCAGACTATAATCGATAATTTAATCGAAGTGTTTAATTTTGTAATCTTAGTTGTTACATTTGATTATTTCAGAAAAAATATCTGTACATATATAAACAAAATAATCATGTAAAATCATTTTTTTTCAAAGGCTTGTCAGTTTGTTATCTAATCAGAGATGTATAGAAAACAAAATATAAAATGTTTCAAAAGATTATAACCATTTTCGATGCCCCTATAACTGCGATTTTTAATAAAACATTCTACAAGTACCTAAAGAATATTGACCTTGAAGTACTTCTGCAATTTATTCATGAAGGTAAATCATAAGTATAGTGTTAATTATATTTATACGTAAGAGCTGTTGTTGTGTAGTAATAACAATGACAGACAAAATGAATTTATAATCTAATTCTGCTTCGGAAAGAATGGGGTTATCAAAAGCAGATTCTCAATGAAGCATAACTAATCACAGTGATCTACTAAGACATATTCTTGAACAAGCATTCCTGAATTAATAACAACTAATAAAACTCACAAAAAACTGCTGGGTTTGTTGCTAGTAAACAATGTATAATTGAATTGACAGATTCTTTGATGACGTTTTGTAATTGTTAAAATATTCTAGGTGTTGTATAGTATATAAAGATTAGTCTATCATTTTTCAAAATAATTTACTCGTAATATATGGAAACTAGTAAATATATTCAAAAATATTAATTTTATATAAATTATAAATTATAAATAAGCATACATAAAGATTACATACACACTACATAAAGATTGCATACACTACATAAAGATTGCATACACTACATAAAGATTGCATACACTGCATAAGATTACATAAACACTACATAAAGATTACATACACTACATAAGATTACATACACTACATAAGATTACATACACTACATAAGATTGCATACACTACATAAGATTACATACACTACATAAGATTGCATACACTACATAAGATTGCATACACTGCATAAGAATTGCATAAGAATCTGTTATATTTATTATGTATAAGTTTTATTATAAATAATTGTTTTGCGCTTTTAATTTAGTTATTTCGATTACGTGTTATCTTCTCTAGAGAGTAAATCGATCAATGAGTATGCAAAGGATCTTAAACTCAGCCCAGTAGCCAAGAAGCGGCTCATTGGATTCCTTGATGCCATCAAAAGTGGTCGTCAGGTGGAACTTCTGCTCCAGGGAATGCCCACAAAGGCCTGGAACGACCTCTATTTCTTGTTCAGCCGCATTGTAGACAGCGGTTTCCTAGGTGACGAGATCTAAAACGGGGCGCTCATTACTACTGCGTGAATTTCTTGAGGCACTTTTATGTTCGAGAGTGAAAGAACTTAATCGCCATTAAAATGTTTGAGTAATGCATCTTTTTGTTTCATGTATATCATCATTGGAAAACAAATATAGCAAGCTTATTCCTATCTATGACTGTCTGTATTTCAGTATGTGTAATGTTACTTAAAATGTTGTTAAATTTGTTTTGTGATATTTGTAACAGTGGTAAAATCCGCCATACCTAGCTGATGAAAATTTCCAATTTTTGATAATTCAATGCTCTGCAAGGTTAGATTATACAGCAGTCGTGCACCGCTCTTAATAATATAGTCGAGTATCTCCATGAAGCTTTTGTCGTATAGTTACCGACACTTCTCAGACACCCTTTTGCTTTATCTGTTCTTCTTCTTTGAGTCTCCGCATTTCTTAAGTATATTGTCCAGTGTAGATTATATCACTTCTAATAAACAAAACATATTTTTTGGCTTTTTTCTTCATTTGAACGATTTTGCCTGTTTACCCATGGCGAGGCTGACGCGGAAGGAGCTGCAGAGTGTAGTAATTTCCGATTTGAAGAACAGATTGACATTTGTACAATATTTTCTTGATATACAAGATCGTAGAATTTCGATTTTTATGCAGGATAACATAAACACAATTTGCGGTATGAATAAAACTCTATCTATCTATAAGTCAGGAAAGCTATAAAAATCTTTTAAAATAAAATATACCGTCGAACACATCAGGTTATAAATACATAACGTGTTTAATATATGAAAAGTAAATTAAATTATGTATTATGCTTCACATTAATGTGAAAATAGATTGTAGTGCTTCCCACACGTCTTTCAACTTAGCATCTAAAATATTCAGAATCTTGTTTAATAGAGAAAATTTTTATTTATGTCGTAAAAACAAAACATGTTAAAATCGTTTTCTTTGTACAATTTTCTTTTATATATCATATTTTTAATATTTAATGATGTAAAAATTATTATTAAAGATAAGGATTTATTCAATTTTATCGAATTTTAATGTTTCAATATTATCGATTTTTTAATGTTTCAAAATTATTGATTTCAGTTAGTTTTATATTATTACATAATTATTGTAATAAAAAATAATTAGAGTCTAAGGACAAAGAAGTACTTTAAAAAAACGAATTCCAATTTGAACCTTTGATTTTATCAATTTAAAAAGTTAGACTAATCTATGAAAAACACATTTTTAATATCTAATATGGGCGGATAGACATTTGTTTAATTTCATATTAATTAATAATATTTTAATTAAATAATTAGAAACATAAAATAAATAAATCAATTAAATAACTTTATTGATGAAAGCATGTGACTGCAGTCTCAGTAAATATTGTTTTAATAAAGACGCAATTACACAACTAAGAAATTTTCTGTGGTTTTGATGTGAGTTTATAAATATTTACTGAAATATCAACCTGAACTTTAAATTTTTAATCCACCCATGTCAGATGTTTCAATATGTATATGTAATTTACTTATTTATGACATATTGCAACATTTTCAAAATGAAATAACGTTAACTTTATCCAGAATTAAAAACTGAATCAAAAAAGCAGTATTTAAATATATAAAGCTGGTTGACAAAAAATAGAGATGATGATTTTATTAACTATGAAATATTACCTTTAAATAATCTAATCTATACGCGTTACCTTTCAAAAAAACATTTACATCCTATTTCACTTTGGCAGAATTCCATGATTGATAAATTATTTATTAGCAATCAGTTGATTTAACATTAAATTGAATAGTAATTATATAGATACGGATCTCCGAGAAAATTAATTATGAATCACCCCTTAGTAATATATACCGCTTTAGCATTTACGACATTCCAAAATATTTTACATTCTTTAATAATGTAGATTTGCGGATAATTTTAATGAATGTTTATCCTAATTGTAAAGCAAATGATAAAATCTAATAAAAATAAATTTCAAAAACTCTCTACAATTAACAGTTTTACTGATATGTTGGAGTGTTTCAGAGAGGCACATAATAATAAATATACAATAAAATTCAAAATGATTAATAAAAGTAAAATAAAAACACTCCAGCTAAAAGTATTTCCTACTAATTAATATAACTACAATACATACCAAATAAAATTTGAAATTGAATAATAAAAATATTTATTTTTCAAATGTTTCGACTTTACGTCTTTTTCAGTGAGAAGCAAATTTAAAAATAGGTAAAAAAATCTTGTATTATTCTATATGTTATTAATTTTTTTGAATGAACTGAACTAAAAATAAAATAATTTCCATATAAAATACAGTTTTATTTATTTTAATATATTTCTAAAAAATTAGCGTTTATTTAGAATTTTTAGCAAAAAGTTAGGAATCGAACAAAACATAGTTAAAGTAAACAGAATTGTACCTATTAGTCGAATTTTTAGTTTAGGATTGTCTAATTAGCCTAAACGAAACTGGTGTTTTTTGATACATTGGACACTTTAATTTAATTTGCACTACTATATAAAACCATTTAACTGCATGCACGTGTATATATGGGGTGAGTTGAATTTGATCATTTTCTCAGAATTTAGAATATCCACGAACAGGAAATGAACCTGACAAAATAATTTTTAAATATTTTGTCATGCTAAATAACTTCCGTCATTACCACAAAATCTATATTCAGGTAAAACTCTATTGTTATGCATAAAAACATTATAACACACGCAATTATGAATGGAAATTTGAATAACCAATATCCCAAATTATAATCTTACGCAGATCTTCCCTATAGTTCACGGTAGAGTCTCATGTTTAAAAGCTACATTATAAAAGCTACAGACTTGTTTTCATGAACTAATTTCTGTCAACACGAAGGTCTCTCTATCGTTGATAGAGAGTACATCACCAGACGATCGTCTGGAATAACATTCAATGATATTTGCTGCAGTTCTGCTTCTCCAAACTATGATATCATTTCTGTGAAAGACTCAGGATACAATCAGGGACTGATTCATTGTGCTCTTCGAAAGCCTCCCATAAAGGATGCTTGATATGAGTCGCTATGAAGATGTTGTCTCCACCAATTAATGAATAATAATACTAGTTGTTATTATTTGTTTTAACCGCAATTCTGTACAAGAAAATCATAGTGGAATAAAAATGAATGAAAATGATTACAAATATAAAGATGTCTTTCTTTCCAAATGTATACTTTGCTTACGTGGAAAATGACAAACAAAAAGAAGGAAAATACCCCAAACCATATGAAACACTAACACTGTATTGAACTCATTGAACCGCGAGTTCCGATTCATTACGTCATGCCTGCCTGTGAACGACAAGAAGTGTACACTGTCATAAAAATTGGACATTTTTACGAAAAGATATAAATTGCGAACTTTCACATAATTTGGTGTGATTGGTCAAACTATTTGGTTTAAATCGTGAACATATTTCTTTTCCTCAAAAAATTACTCTTTCCTAACTCTGATAAATTGGTTCTGTCATCTGATAGATGTAGCTACACTGGATAGTTCAAGTTAAAATAATATCTCGACTTGAAGTAAAGTACTTACTAAAAGATATAGGATGTACGAAGGCCTTAAAATCATCGTGCTAAGCTCGCTACAATGCAATGTCCATGTGTCCAAGAAATATCACCAGATCCTAAATTTCACGTCATCAGATTTTTCTTTCAACAAAATGATGAAGGAGGTTTGGGAACTTTCCTGATTCAGAAGGTCTTTGTATGTACAAATAATATAATATTATATAATTTGAATTGAAATTATTTTGATAATAATTAGATGTTGTGGTAATAGCGTACATTTTTACAACATGCATACTAATCATAATAGATTCCTGAAATTCTTAAAACAATTTTATTGATCTGCTACTGTCCTTTAATGTTTAGGAGATATTTATAAAAAATGTACAAACGAACAAAGTAGAATGGAAAAAAGTACAAACTTAGTAGAATGTTCTGCTTGGTAACAGAGCTAATCGAAATGAAAGATTAATTATACTTTATCTCCTGGCTAAAAAATAACAGATTCAACTTTTGCTAAAATACTTCTTTAGAAATACATCAGCTATAACGTATTTGAAGTGGCCACATATCCGGGATAGTCCTTATTATTATTATTTTACTGAGATACTGAGGCAGTGTGGTGGAGGATATATATCTAACTTTTACCTTTTTTAATGTTTGTAACAACAAAATTTTCGGGATATCATTTGGCAATGTTTCACTTTATACCAGGAAAATGAATAAAGACTATTTGTAGAGATAAATTCAGTAATCGTAGAAAAATACACAAAAATGAATTGGACAAGCATTTATGAATATTTCTAAACAATTTATTCAATGGGAACATTTTTAACATATCTAAGACTAAATAAATCATAAACACAAATAATAATATCAAAAAGTAATGAATTCTCTATATCAGAGTTATTGATATTATGATATGTTACACATTTCAGTTAGAAAGAGTCTCTGAATGCAGTTTCATTTGATAATGCTTTGTGCGAAAGTTTTTAACTTATTCCATTATTCCATTATCAATAACTCTAATATTTTCTTGTATGAAAGCCTAAGAATGGTTAAATATATTGTTCATGTTCATATTAATTAAGTGGCTTAAGTGTTTTAAAATTTCCAGTAATTCGAGTTTTAGAAATGATGTTGTCTTTTACCGGTTAATAGTTTGGTTTCTTATTGAATCACACTGAGGTTCAGAATACTATTTATTTATTTTTAAATCATATTATTGTGAGCTTTTTTCAATAATTTTAGAGTTATTCTGCTTATTACATACTCATCCTTTGTTGTTTTTTCAATGTTTCAATGTCTTTCTAGAATATAAATAAATTAGTGTCATCTGCAGAGTTTTAAATTTTATATTATTTGAAAAAGGTTGTTAAAGTAATTAATTTATATAGAAAAGAAAAGGAGAGAAAACCAGATTGTTTTCTTGAGAAACTTCTGAGATATAAATATTATTTGAAATTATATATACACACAGAGAAAAACTGATAAACTTTCAGATTGTTATTAAAAACAAAACTGAGTATGTGATTAGATTAATTGTCCGTTTATTGGCAGAAGTACTTTTCGACAGATAACTTTGCTGACATTATTTCGACCACACTTTTTTGTTGAAAATGTTTACTAAACATTTCTGAATTTATTAACTGAACTGAAAAGGTATCTTCAGATATTCCCTGTCAAAGAATTGTGCGCCCATCGTCCTTCCTCTATTTAGATTTCAATCGTCAAGAATACAATTTGTTTCCTCTGGGAGGAGGAAGAAGAAAAGGGGAAGAAAGAGGGTGGGTGCTGGCAGAATGTTTCAACCGCTTTGACTGAGTTGTGTGTCTATAACAAATTAGTTTTATTGCTGCCGTTTCTAGCGCATTACACCTGTTCCCGTTCGCACGTAACTATAAACGGCTATTAGGTTCTCACCAATTCTCCGATAAATGAAAACGTTTTTGTCCAAATAATTGTTACATGCAATTAATAATACAGAAGGGAAACTACAGAGGAACTTCGAATGCTCGAATTGTCCAGATAATTTTAGACGAGCGCACCAAAAAAAATTTAAAATATTAATTAAATTGATTTTAAATTGAAAATTATATATATTTCATACATCTTAAAGTTTGTTTGTATTGTAATGTAAGATTGTAATAAATTATCAGATTAAAAGCATTCTTCTGTTAAATTTTTTATTCCGATTTTAATAAATAGTTAATTTGTTGAAAATTGTTTACCTTATTTAGCAAACTATATTTCAGAAAAATTAAATATAGTGTCATTTTTAATCAAATATTGAAAAGTTTATATTTAATATTAGTAACAAAATTCATTAAACTATTTTATTACACTTTTTTAAATTTGTTGAACGAGTCATACAAGTAGGTTATTGAACATATTTATTATTTAACATCTGTTTTAATATGATAACAAAACATCTATTATTATTAAATTTACGATCTGTTTACAGAATCACTAAAAATAAAATTGAAAATTATAAATTATAAAGGATCATTTATTTTAAAACCACATTCAAATTTAAACTTTTTAAATTAAAACATTTGATAAGGACGATTTTTAATTTCAATCGGTAATTTAAAAATGCACATTTTATTTTTTAAAGATCATTGAAATAATTGTTTAAGTATTTATATTTTCTTGAGTGAAGAATTCAATATAAAATTTAAAAGATTATTGATTATAGATTTGTAGTTTGATATTAAAAAATAATTACAAAATGATGTATAGAAGTACAGAAAATGCAGTCACAGTATTAACATAAAGAAGTGATCACAAATCATGGGATTAATAATATGATTGGACGCACTCCAATGAATATCTTTGAGCAAACATTGATACATTTTTCATTATGAAAATTTATAAAGGCGGATAAATATATACTACAATATTTTTGTATCTAATGACTCTAATGTATCTACTTTACACGTTTATTTTTAATTTTATCCAATTCAATTTTGTTTTCTGTGACTTAATTATGTATAATAGAAGACTAACAGAAATATATAAAATAACGCTTATTAGACTTCATAATGGTCACATAATGGTCACTATAGATATTTTCATTATTGTTATGTTAGAGAAAAGAGGATACTATGTGTTATTGAATTAGTTTTTCAAAACTGTGTTGCCAAGCTATTGTTGTGCGCGAAGCCAGCATATTAGAGGAAGCTGGGATCCACTTGTTGGAATAATAACTAAAACAAGAAAAAGGAAAAGGAAAATATAGCGGTATTTTTATAAAATCCAGTATAGATTTATTTGGATAATGATCAGTTTTTACCGGAGGGCTTAAAGAAAAAGCAAACTATGAAATTGCAGGTTAGTTTATGTAATGACCTAAGATGCAAGATTTTAACAGTGGGATGGTAACATCACTCTCTGCATATTAAAACACTAAATTGATACTATAAGCGTATCAGACAGATTATCATGAGGATGAAAAATCGTTATCTATATAAATATCCAAATTCTTTATACATTCCTGAAGACGATGTTATTTGTGACAATCAGGAAACCGCTTTTTTAGTTTTTTAGCCATCTAACAATGTCTACGCATTATATGTATATCGTTCATCAAAAATGAAAGTTCTTGGGAAAATATAGTTTTAACCAACTTCCTTTTAAATAATTAATCGGATTCCTTGTCATATCTCTCTCAAAAAAGGTTACATTATCTTGTGTATAATATTTAATTAATAAATTCTGTTATTTATGTATCTAATTATTATTTCTAATTGAAAAAGTGAATTACACTTGAATTATCAACGTAATTATCAATATAATGAACGTAAAACATCAAGTGATGTATAGCGTATATTAACAGCATTACAGAATTACAGTGATTTATGTAATCTATAAATAAGTTTGAAGGAACCTCGCATTAATATTTTGTTTAATAATATAACTGATTACAATCACAAAACTGATTACAATCACAAAACTGATTACAATCACAATCTCAATATTCTCAATATACTACACAAATATATATTTTTAATATTTTTATCACATTTGTTTATATTGTATTTCTTTTTCTCTTTTTCTACATTTCAAATTTGAAACTAATTCAAAACTTTGTTTAAATAATTTTTTTTATTTTTGCGTAGGATTGAATGTTTTTTATGATCTCTAATAGAATTGTTTAATTCGTTCTTTTTCTACTGGGTAAATTATATAAAAATATGAAGAATGCTCAACATACCAATATTAAAAATCACTTATATTTATTCAATAAAGTTATTTTACATATCGCAAACAACACAATAAAATATTCAATTCACTAGTAATATATATTGTTTGATTAATTCAGAATTATTTATACCTAAAGATATAGTAACTAAAAATGTATAAATTTGCTTAAATTAACTTCAATGTTCAATGTATGATGAGTTATTCCGTCAGACAAAAAGTTTTATATATATTATATTTTAAATTCAATATTAAAAGTAAATTGTATTATATATGAATTGTTATAACAACATTAATATATGGAGAAATTTTGTTAATTTACAAAACAGATTTTTGTATATTTCTGTACAACACTTCTTCAAATTGATACTCTTTCAGTTAACATTAATTAATAATAATTAACATGAACCTAAATAATTAATTAGTATAATAAAAATTATTATTTTATTTTATGCTCAGAAAACGAAAAATAAATAGATACGCTAACCAAAACAAAAATTTAAGTATAATTTATTAAAATACTTTAAGGGATTTATTTTCATGATTTATTTAGCTAAATAAAATAAAGGCACAAAGTAAAAATAATCTGTGAAATTATATATCGACAAGATGAAATCTGTTTTTGGCTATCAAGCAGGACGATAAACAAAAAATACTTTGTGATGATTTTTTCCGTATATTTCTAACGAAAAGAAGAAATAATAACTGGCATATGTTTTTAATTAAGATATTATAAAAAAAAATTATTCGTATAATAATAAAATTTGTTATAAAGTATCATTATTTTTGAATTTTAGATTTTATACAATAAGCGTGCATTCATCAGTGGATGTCCTTCTACAAATAACAGCCTATTATCCAGATATATTAATTAATAAAAGATATGCTTCAAAGCAACTAACGGCATTTACTTTGTAATATACTCCACTATTAATGCATAGTGGAGCCTAATTGATAAATATACCTAGACAGTTATATCTTAATGTTGCTTCCAAATTATACATTAAAGGAACGTACTGTGTTAATTTTTTATATTATTATATGACCTGACATAGGGATTATATTATATATATTTCTATTTTTATTTCTATATATATTATAAATTATTCTGTAAGTAGTATGCAAGGAGTACCTCTACCCCAAACAAAAGATCATTTGTTGGAACAAAGACCCCAACTTTTCCCAATTATTTGACCGCTATACTGTTATAATCCTTATATTTCTGTTTTACTATCCTATTTATCTTCCCATCTATTCAGAGTAAGTGTTGTATTTAATTATTTTGTCATAAGTAAATATTGTGTATGGAGAATTTGATTTTACTATTAAAAATTTGATTAATTATATATAATTCGAATTTCAAAAATAAATTTACAAATTCAAATTCAAATTCAAATTCAAATTTAAAATTAAAATTTCAAAGTTGAAAATTTTTTAATTTAAAAATATAATTTTTTTTAAATTTAATTCAATGCAATTCCTCTGATACAATCCTACAATCTGACAAGGCTGAATGAGTTTACTGATCAATAGCTGACATGGTACTCTACAGACATTCGTATAAATAGTTTACGCTGTTGCTCCCACCATCAATAGAGTATATTTCCATATCCACAGGCTCATCCCATGCAAGACGACAGCCTAAATTAAAATAAATTAAAGTATATGTATGGATTTAGACCTCATCTCAACCTACCACGATGATCCGAAAATTCTTGCAACTACGGCCATTAAATTCGATTTTAGTAAATCCCTCACGATAAAATTATATCTTTCATGCTTTTGACGGACATCCCAAAGCGCTTAAATTGCAAAACTATACATGCCACCCAACCGCTGTTACATCTGGAGTTTCACAGCTCTTTTTCGTGTCTACATTCGTAACTGAGTAAACTTCGACGCCTCTACTATTATCACATTTATTGATGATACCAGTGTCATACCCCTCATTTAAACATCGCAGAGATAAACAATTCAATAAACAACAGGATTAATTACTCAAATTATGTGTATTATGAGAAGAAATTGTGTTCTTCCACAGAATCCTCTATTTAAGCAAACTATGAAACTTTTGGTAGTTACACTTAACTCAAATCTTAAATGGGACTCCCACTATGAGATATACCTTAAAACCTGCGCCAGGCAGCTATATCTCCTCAGAGGTCTTTAAAACATTGTGTATACAACCTCTCTACTAAAAATCTACAACATATCTATTCGCAGTGTCTTAGAATACTCCGCTCCTCTTTTTATTGGTTTATACAGGAAAATATCCAAACGCTCAGAGCGTTTCAAATTCGTGTCCTAAGGATCATTTCACATGACACCTTATAACTACCCAAGTCTCAAATCGAGAAGGTCCTCACCCGCAATTAATCTTTATTTGAAAACCCACAATCTCCCATCCCACTCTCTTCATCATCTTATCATTCCTCCTCTCCCTAGGTCTAAATCATTTAGACAACCTGTATCTAAATCCAATTTTAGACTAAATGTTTTTATCCTTTAATCCTTTAAAATTTTCTAATTTTCTAATTTTCTAATTACAAATTTATTTTAAAATTCCAATTCTCAATATGCAACATAGTACTTTTATTCTCGATTCATATAATTAATCATCTTTTTAATAGTAAAATCAAATTCTCCATACGCAATATTTACTCATGACTAAATATTTAAATACAGCCCTTACTCTGTATAAATGGGATGATAAATAGGATGATAAAAAAGAAAGATAAGGATTATAGCAATATAGTGGTCAAATAATTGGGGAAGGTTGGGGTCTTTGTTCCAACAATTGATCTTTTGTTTGGGGTAGAGGTACTCTTTGCATACTACTTACTGATTATTTTATAACATATATATATATATATGGAGGTATAAAAAATAATTCCTATGTCAGGTCATATAATTATAATACAAAAAATTAACCCAATACGTTGGTTAAATGAATAATTTGGAAGCAACATTAAGATAAAACTTTCTAGGTATATTTATCAGTTGGGCTCCACTATGCATTAATAGTGGAGTATATTACAAAGTAAATGCCGTTAATTGCTTTGAAGCATATCTTTTATTAATTAATATATCTGGATAATGGGCTGTTATTTGTAGAAGGACATCCACAGATGAATGCACGCTTATTGTATATATTCTAAAATTCAAAACTAATGAGGAGGAGGGGGAGGAGAGGGGCAGGGCGAGGGGGAGGGGGAGAGGGAGAGGGAGGGGGAGGGGGAGGTGGGATGGGGAGGGGGAGGTGGGAGGGTGAGGGGGAGATTTTTGTTTGAACAGAGGATCCTTTGTTTGGGGTAGAGGTACTCCTTATATACTACTTCTGTACATATTTTATTGCATTGTCTTATTTCCTATAATAATTATAATGAGTCTTAAAGTATTGTATATGATGAATAGATAATAGTAAAGCTTTTTGTGTTATTAACTACTGCGAAGCTTTTACCTATAAAGTTCTACCTTTTTTTAATATTTTTAAAGACTGCTGTTGTTCTCCTTCTTGTTGGTTGTGAACACAATTGATGCGCCCACCTGTCTTTAAAATTGGGGTAATGGATTGAATTTACTTTTTCTATTTTGGTAATAATTGTTTATTTTTAAATATATTATATAAACAGCTATACCATGTACGATCATTTCTCATAAGCTGCACATTAATAAAGTTTTACAATTTGCAGTTTTTATAAGCAAATTTTTTTTCACCGTTTTAAAATATTACTTTATGAATTTCATTTAAAACCAATTGAAAGGAATAATTTTATACATTAATTAATCAATAATTAATATAATCGTTATGATAAATATGCTCTTCAATTAGATCAACAGTTTCTTTTTATTAGTAAATAGGTAACAATGCCTAATAATTTTTAGTCAACGATAAGTCAAATTTACTATTATTTGAAAAAAAAAAATTAATTTGTCAAGTCCATTATTTTTGTCTCAATTCTTATTTTTCGTAATTTTCGGTCAACGTAACTTATATACCTTATTATTATTAGTTATATTTAATACTGTGTGAAGTGCGGAATAATTATCTATACAGTCTTGGGTAAGTTGTATGTTATTGTTGCTAACTAAAATAGTGCTTTGATTTCAAGATCTTTTATTGCAGTTTTTTAGTATTTATAAAATTTATTAAGTATATAAGCAATAAATTTTTGTATTAATTATTGTAAGCTTAGTTTCAAACTTGCAGTAAATTAGGTTGTTATCCTTCTTATAGCAAAAGCTTTAAGTTTTGGTTATTAAACACATTTTATTCGACAAAAATAGTCATACACTATTTTTTATTAATTGTTTGTTCAGATATGACCATCGAATAATTAATTAGTCTGCTTTATATATATATATCAAAATTTAGAATTTTACTGTTTAAAATAATAGAGATAATGAGAATAAAACAACAAACATGCCACTAGTAATCATTTGTGTCATTTGATCCTCAGGTAGCGCTAATAGATCAAATAATTCTTTAAAGACAACATTCTTTTGTCTGATGGATGAGGAAGAACCATTGTGGTTAGCACCTATGCTAATTAGCCTATATTGAGAATGCTATTAATAGGCTAGAAGAATGCAAAGCCAAAGTTTTTTCATGTATCAATCAAAGATTTTCCAAAATAGTTTATTATAGTTTTGATTATACAATTTTCAATAATATACAACACTAGCAAATGAAAAAATGCGATAAAAAATTGTTTTTTAATATTTGATATAAATGATAAAAAAGGCATTTAAAATCCATTTTGTTGTCCAGGGGGTGATTAATATCTTTCTGAAGAGTTTCTTTGATTTCGCTTTGACTTTAATCGAACGAATTTAAAGTGGATGAATTTCCGGTCCACTGAAAAACTGCCTTCAAGCAAGTTTCTCACCATCAATGACATACATGTTTGTCATTTTGCAAAAATGGAGCAAAAATTTTCTTCGAAAATTCTAAATCCGTTATCTATATGATGGACCGTTGTCTCAAAACAATTTTTCCTACTGTCAAATAAATGAAGACCCCAATAAATGTTGAATGTTACACTGTACACCTAGCTGTATACAAAATTGCAGGAGCTCTCATTGGCATTTTAACTGTTTGAATTAAAAAAAGACAATTTGATAATATATTATTGTCTATTTTATTTATTTGTCTATTTATGCTCATTGATTTCATTCTATCTCAAAAATTAATTTGATTATGAAAAGTAATTGTGAGTCCTTTTAGAAAACTGAATCATTGAAATCCAAAAAATTTCGATAATAAAAAATTACATTTTTAACAATCAGTTTCATGATTCCGTGATATTAAAATAATAATTCCTTTATTTTACAAAACGCTCTATCTTGTTTTATGTCCAAACTTGAATTAGTGAGTGGTTAAAAAAGGTAGTTTGTATTCATTTTTATAAAAATTGCGACAATTTTATTCTTCATAAAAATTTCTTGTTTAGTGTTTTAATATTTGAAATCCATCCTGAAATCTATCAGATTTTTATCTTAGCCTGCCTAAGGTTTTAAAAATAAATTTGTCTTTAAAATGGCAACAATCTTTAGGCTATGATTACGATTCAGAAAACCATTTCTTTGCTAAAATATTGAAATCAGAATTTCACACATGAATTAATTGTTTACTTAATAATGTTACTATAAATGATATTTAATAAATAAGTTTGGAAAATTTGATCTTTATGTTTTATTTAACTTAATAATATAAATTTATTATCGAAAAACTTCGGATGACATTGTAAGTGAAATTATAACAAGAAAACTTCGCGGGAAATATTGCTATACTCAGAATGAAACATCTGAAACTCTATTCTAACTTATTTTAAGTGTATAAAGATAAACGACAATAAATGTAATTTAAATAATCAGAACTTTTATTTTTTCGGCACTGTTATAATTTTACTCTTATTGCTTGCAGAGGAAAATAATAAAAATATACAGGTAAAATACCTAAATATTTATTTTTATTATGTTTTTCGTCTAAATTCTGACATATTATAGATCTTATTTTAAAATTTAATTTGAAACAATTGTTGATATAAATAATTATTATGGTTGTGCTACAAATATTATTTTGTCACTTAATTGCGTTATGCTTTGTCTGATTAAGTTTAACAAAAAAAGAATTTCATAATTTTTCCGTTATTAAATTAATATTAAATAAAAATAACTTGTTTTCCAATGAAGTTTGTCACTGTTTAATCACCCCTAAACAACCTAATTCCCATCAACTCTCTCAACATTCTACTGATCCAAAACATCACTGCTGCTGAAACTTCGTTAGCTTGTAAGTGACAGGTTATCAGATTCTTCCCGACGTCAACAAACTTTGCGTTCTACTTTCCTTTCACCATTGTCTCCACGACCAGATTAAAAAACAAAATTTTATATTTCAATTCTAACAAAGAAACTCTCTTCCACAGACCATTCATTATTCCTTAAAACGTTGATTAATTAAATCAAAACCGAATGAACAGATTTTGTGAAAAAAAGAATTATGCCTCGCTACAGTAATACTATGTCCGGTATTTTCAAACAAAGCAAATTGAAGTTATCAATATAGTTTTTTTCCATTTTAATAATCAAACTGACACTATATTATAAAGCAAAGAGTTTTTCTAATGTACCATTTTTGTTGAACACTGGAATATTCCATAACATTTAGAATAAACCAGACGTCATGAAGAATGATTTCTTTCAAATAAATCCAAAGGATCATTTGACCGAGATAATTTCACGATAAATTCTGATCTAATACTCCAAATGTGATACTTACTCATAATTAGCAGAAAATAATATTTTAAAATGAAATTTCATTATTTAATAAATGTTTTATAATCTAAAATAAAGCTAAGAAGACAATAGCTGAATAATTATTTCATATTTAATAAAACTGTGATTTCTACTACAAAAGTGAAATTAGTTACCGATAGGTCTGCTTTAAAATAAACAATAAAAAAACTCGGTTAAATATTTTAAAATATTTATATGAAGTAAAACATTTCACAAAAAATAACAAACTATGTCAGGTAGAAGCAAACAATCATTTACATAATAAAAATAGATAACTCTATATTTGGAAATATGTGATAAGGTCAATAATATAATGTGATATGGAAAAAGATAACAGATGCTTGCGATAATTTTCTGTAAAATAGAATAATACTTTATATTTTAAAGTGCCTAAATGAATACGTTACTTCATAGTAAGAACAAATTAGATCAAAAGACAATTATACGAGTGGAAGACGTCAATCAAGTCTTGAATTTGATACTGATAACGAATATCTTTAGAATTTAGATGATTACAACACATTTAGACAAAAAATTTATTCATATGGTTTGAAGCTTTTTTATGTTTTTTTACAACTTTATGAAAAAGTAAGATTTAATTACGAGAAACAAAAAAATTATGATAAAGAATTGTATCATTAATAATATTCTCAATTTCACATCGATATATAGATTCTGACTGAAGGAAAACGATATACCTTTTAGAGAGATGAATAACGAATTGGTAAAATTATTTGTATTAGCTACCCTTTCGGTGTTTACAATCATCAAGAATGTTACAAAAATATAATCGGTAGAAAACTTCAAAAAGCAGAAAATGAAAATTAAATACAAATAGAAATAGAAATTTATCAATAAAAAAGTAATTTGAACGAAAACTTTTAAGAATCAAACAAACAAGTTGTCTTCCTGTTAAATCCTGTTAAATTCATCGCTGTTGACTCTGGAAGATGATGGAGATTGGGATCACGTTTTGAACTCCTTCTGCAGCTGTGTGAGGTATTGTCTGAGAGCAGGACTGGGAGGTGGTATGCCGAGTCTGGTGAGGCTGTGAAGACGGTGTAGAAGGTGTGTGGGCCGATTTGCGGTGGGAAGAGCTGGTGATGGTGACTGTAGGAGGGGAGACTATAGGGGAGGGGGTTAGCACATGATAACAGAAATGTTTTGAAAAGAATGAGTTGTCAAAGATAAATTATAATAAATGTTTATGATTACAACTAAATTGTAACAATTCGAATATAATCACTATGACCAGTTGTACTTGCAGATATAATACAAGCTTTATAAAAATAAAATTTAATGAAAAAAAAAACCTAATTGTCAATTAAAATAACATATATTCAACATATATAACATTAAGAAGTAAAGTTAATTATTAACAGACCTGTATTATTAACAGACCTGTAAATTAACAGACCTGTATTATTAACATACCTGTAAATTACCAGACCTGTATTCTTAACAGACTGTAAATTAACAGACCTGTATTATTAACAGACCTGTATTATTAAAATGTATGTATTATTAACAGACCTGTATTATTAACATGTATGTAGTATTAACAGATCTGTAAATTAACAGACCTGTATTATTAACAGACCTGTAAATTAACAGACCTGTATTATTAGCAGACCTGTAAATTAACAGACCTGTATTATTAACAGATCTGTATTATTAACAGACCTGTATTATTAACATACCTGTAAATAAACAGACCTGTAAATTAACCGACTTGTATTATTAACAGACATGTATTATTAACAGACCTGTAAATTAACAGAACTGTAAATTAACAGACCTTTATTATTAACAGACCTGTATTATTAAGAGACCTGTAAATTACAGACCTGTATTATTATCCCGGACAGAGAACCTGCGATCTCTTCTGCTTCTCCCAATATCGAGGACGGGAGTGACGAGAGTCGAGCTACATCCAAACCTGCAGAAGAGAGTTCACCATTTGAGTATGGTGCAACCGAGGTTCTCGGCAAAATATCTTTAAGCGATTCTATTAGTGTTATTAATAATAAAAACCTTAAATAATAAAATGCGATTTTATAAAAGCGATAATAAAAGCGATTCTATTAGTGTTATTAATAATAAAAACCTTAAATAATAAAAATGTTAAGCTATTCAAAAATCACAATTTTTCTTTAAAAATATTTTAGTTTGAAAGTTTCTAATATATTATCTAAAACTATTTAAATTTTTTAAATTCTTTGATGATTACTTTTTTTTAAATAATTTTAGCAATTTAAATGTGTCTTCGTAAATTTTTACAATGACCGAAATAAATGTTGAATAATTTAGAAGAACTAAGAGCATATTTTAATGAACAATTCAACAAAGGCTATTTCTTATTTGTAATTATAGAGTGTGCATTTTTCATTAATATTCAAGACAAAACGAATTTACATTTAATCATGTATTTCATCATCCGTTTAACAAATATTAATTACAAACTTTTAAAACTGTTTTATTGAAAGAATTTTAAAATAACTCAGACAGAAACTAAGAATAAAAAAATCATCAATTTTAATAAAACTTCGATACGTTCAATTAAATTCATAACAAGTTCTGCTGAGGGACTTTGAATATATATTTTAGAATGTGGTTTATTCTAATATTATCGTAATCTCATAATCTCAATGAATTGTACTGATACTTGTTAGTGAGGAGAGTGAAGAAGACTATTTTAAAAGTTTACCGTATCGCTTCTTCTGACAGAACCCCTTAATCAGTTGATGAGTAAAGCTCGTTCGCTCTTTATGGCCTTCTTTTCTCTCTTCCTTCTTCACAAAAAAGTGAAAACTGAAACATGACGTCATAAAGGGGGAATAGAAATTCCGTCATATTATATTCAATGAAAAAGCGGATCTAAGCAGACACTCAAACACTGAAAGCAATACAAATAAAGTTATCCCACGAACCCATAAGATCCAGACAATACCACAGCTGAAACATGTAATAAAACATGTCTCGAAGTTGCGGTTGGATTATGTATTAAAGTCGTTTTAATCCCAAAAAGAAATTGATTTCTTGTTATTGTTATGATTTTGAAAGTCTGTTTTTAATCTCTTTGTATAGAAACAAATATAAAATAATCCTATTAACTAATATGTATAGCATTTTTTAAAGCATGCAATTGTCGCAGGATACTCGAAAGGTAGGAAAATGCTGTTACTTCAACCGAACCCCAAATAGTTCGTAATTTGTTTGTCCTCTTTGGTTAACGATACAAAATTGTTCAATTGAATAAAAATTATTAAATAAATTTATGCTCGATCAACTGTATAAGAAGCCATAGACCTTTAAAAGAAACCACGATTAGAATGGGTTGTATTTAGATTTAAACAATTTTGTAATAATTTTCAAGAGACAAAAAATTGTATTGTATTACTTTTTTACAATATTTATATTTAAATTCATTTTTGATGTGGATAAATTTTCATATAACAACAAGAATGGATGTAGATAATGGACTCTTTGATGTGTAGATAGGAATAACAATCTTTTGAAAAATAATAAAACACTTATTCTTGATATGATTTTAGGGTGTATGGTTAAGAAAAGTCGTGGATAATTTGATTTTGAGAAAATTTCTAATAGTCAAAATGGAAACTTTGTTTCATTAATATCATAAAAATTTCTATAAACGTAAATAGTAGACAGTTGCTAAAACTACGTTTACAAAAATATTTCTTAAAGTAAGCCCTTTTTTCTTATTTATGTGATTTCTGTTGTGCGAATTTTGAACTTTTGGCACAAACAGTTAATGATTGTATAATAATATATAGTAACTTCCAGCAGAAAAAAGCTAACCCAGAAAACACATTTACAAATAAAATAACTCTTCTATGAGTTATGATCTATAAAATGATCTATAAAAACATTTTACCATTTTGACTGATATTAATGTCCCTTTTTTGGATGAATGAACCAAGTTTTCAAAATCAATACGATTATTAATATCAGCAACTTGAATTAATGAGCAAATTGATACTTCCAATAAATCGTGTTACATAATAATAATAAGTAATATGTCTTATAATTAGAAGTGACACTGGAAAATCAAAAGCTGCCGCTTGAAGCGTTGCAAACAGGATCCGTTGGTAGTAAATAGTTCCAGTTCACAGTAAAGTTTCCCTGGAAAACTGCCTTGCTGACTAATTAAAAGCCACGCTACACGATAAAAGTTGGTTTGATTCAAAATGGTTTAAAATAGTTTTAAAATGGTAGCGGTTATCTACTCTTGCGGGTAGGTTTTCTAAGTAGGTTCTTGGACATTAACCGATTCGATATGACAATAAAAATGTGTTTGTCAAAAGCGATTCTATATTTTCCCGGGTAAACTGATTGCTGTCCTATTAGAGTTGTTATAACATACATCTCGTGTGTAAAGCAGAAATATCAAAGGTATGCTCAGAGAGAGTACATTATATTAGAGGTGTATACTTCGAAATAAAACATATTGTGCAGAAGAGTTTTGTTCTTACACAATGTATCCTTCAAACCTGTTTGTTAAACAAAGTCGACAACTAAATAATACCATAATATATTATAAGGGGACATGTCGAACAAGAAAAGACAATCTCAAATAACCCGGTAGAATCTGTTTAATTTCATTGAAGTCGTGTTAATTAATATGTTACGACGAATTATTATGAGGTATACTAAAAGTTAAATAAAGATTTTTAAGTGAAAATAATTTCTATACATTCATTCCATTTCAAAATTTAAATTGTTTAAAATATCACTTTTTATATTATTCTCATTCTTAACAATCTAATTTATTCGTTTCAAGAAAAAACGATAAAAATTAACAATAAAACAATATAATTCTTCATATGTTTTCGTGAAAATATATTCAACCTATTTTGTTAAAACAATAAATTAATTTGAGATATTCTGAATGAAAATAACATCAATAAAACGTCATACTTGAGAAACAGATTATTTCAACTCAATTTAAATCAAGCAAACATTTGTAAATTTGTCATGGTATATTTATCACTTTAATCATTATAATAACAAGGTTGGGTATAAAATAGAACAGAGAGACTCACTTTTGGACAGTAGGGTAAACATTGGCCAGTGTCGATAACTCTTGCAGATGAGTAGCGAGGAACACGAAGCTCTGATTTGGGGTCACAAAACACATTGGTTATGGAAGGAATTTATGTAATTAATTTAAAGGAGTTGCTTCTTTTTCGATATTTTTGTTTTCAACATTTTTAAAAAGTTTGTTTATAAATTTTTCAATGTGACTTTAAACTAAACAAATTGATTAAATATCTTGATTTTATCAAATGCAGAATTTATGAAGTAGTTCTCAACTTATCGATTGGTAAATTATTGCAAAATTTGTGGAAATATTTTGATTTTTTTAAATATGATTAACTAAATATGAATTTTTCAATAATTTAAATAACCAAATAAATCATGTAAAATATTGTATGGTATCATAGAATATATGAAACTATAGCAACCAACATCCAATATCCTAAGTGGGTCAGAGAGGAACAGAATAAAAAATATAAAATACAAAATGTACGATAAAAGTAAACTATGTGAAAACATTAACCGCAAATAAAAACTGCAAAACAAACCAAATTAAATTTGCAAAAATAAAATAGTAAAAGATTAGACGATTCGGTGGTAAACAAAATTTGTTCAGGGTACAATAATTCAAGTCGAAACGTCGTATTTAATAGTTTAGTTTTCTTTTAAAATTGTATTTAATTGATTTGTATTGCAGTTGTTAGTAGCGGTTAATTTTTATTATAATTTTTGTATTGTATATTTTTATAGCAACCAAATTATTATTTTTTCATCTCAACTTGAGTTTCAAAGCCCACACAATAAAATAGTTAATATTGTACAGAAGGTGTGTCAAAAATCCAAATAACTTTATAATAAGGCCGGATTATAAAACTTGAGTTATTGTGTAAAAAGTTATGGTCTTATTCTCTCTTAAGCTACCTTTGATTTGATGAGTTCTTCCGAGATAGCCAAACACAGTCCCACGCCGTCTTCAACACTCGTACCTTCAGAGAGGGGAAAGAGGGGCGAGTTTAATGTGGTGACAAGATAGAAAAAGTATAGATTAAATACAAGTATTTACAAATCTTTTGGATTAATATAAGAATTGTTTCTAGAAAGAAATCAAGACATAATAAAATAAAAGCAAAATACAATACAATAAACAAAATATTCTTCGTTACGAATAACCGTTAAATTACAACAAGTTTCATTTAATATAAAAGGAATCTCTGGTATCATTTTAAATTAAATTTTATAGATGATTAGTTGATGATTATTTTATTGTTGATCCATTAATAGCCAGCTGTAATATCAAAAGCTGAAGCAATATTTAATAAATTTCTTTTCTTAAAAACCAATCTGCAACTTCTAGTCCCACAGAAATGTCCCTTTCTACCAAGACAGGAAACGTAGAAGTAGAGAACTCTTTCACTGAATTGTGGTAAGAGAGATACCATGCAACTGTGAGGATCATTGAGGATTGCTTCTGTCATTAGAGTAGACACTTGAGAACTGCGTGATTAAATAGTATCACAAGGAGATCAGTGAACATTATAAAACATTGCAAACATAAGAATTATTTTAAGTGAAATAAAACATTCATAATAATCTGTTGGTGTCAGTTTATATTTGTATGCAAATATGCAAACAAATAACATTAAAATTTATTTTTGGGGTATTGCCAGAAGTATACAAGAGCCTGAAACGAGTATATTTCCCTGGATAATATGCCGGAGCGTGACAGAGGCCTAACATAAAAGTAAAACAAAACACTATCTACATAAAATTACTCACTAAAACTACAATTTAATAAGAACAACTTAAACTTATCTGTGTCACGAATTTGCGCCTCCATTTTACTGTATTTTTAATATACTGTAATACTAAATCAATACAAAAATGAAGTCAGTAAATGCCTTTTCTTTTATGACTGCTATAAAATGATTGATAAATAAGCCAAACATCTTAATTAATGTAAAAGCAATTAGAAAGAATGTAATGCTAGACAAAGTCAATTTCTTGTAACATTTATATATATATTTATAGAAAAATATTCTTTTCCGTTCACTCATGCGTGTTAATAAACACATAAATGGCGTCATAAAAGACGTAGGCTAATCAAAATGTTAAATACATTCATATAGAGCCGAAGGTATCCATGTATCTGTTTATTCTTGATTAGAAAGTAGACCCAAGCGAATAATCCCTTTGCTTAATGTTTTAAATAATCAGAGTTATTTTATTAGAAAAATTGTTTTTACATCGCTACATAAAACCACATAAAATGCTCAAAAAATTATCCACACAGTTTACGAATATAAAAAGTATGGAAACCACTCCCATTAAAAAATTACCTGTACGGGAGGGACAAAATCGGGTGTGTTTAGCGTAGAGTTGCCTATGTTTGTGTTTTCCCACAAATTATTTGTCAGATTAAGTGATGTTGATAACAAACTTAATTGAAAGGACTCTTTGGTAGGGTGGGAGAAAGTGATGTTAAGTGAATTAGTAGGTCCTCATTAATCATGTCATTGTTCTGGATTTAAAAATAAACTGGCTCACATTTAATTTACCTTCATCAAAGGACTGATTTTTCCCATTTTAAATGATGAACTTAAACTTTTAGAAAATTGATACTTTTAGTGATGTTTTATGGTATGCACCTCTTTTTTTCTAATAACTGTGAAGCTAGCGTTTAAAAGAGAAAAAGAAACCTAGTTAATCACGAAGTCTCCCAATATCGTCTTTAACATTAATGTTGCTAATATTAACAATATTACTTATTAAATCGATGAGTTTTTGTCAAACAATCTGTGTTATCTTATTATGCAGGAGAGAACTTTAGTAGTTGATATAGAATCTTTATAAATTGAAACAGGAAAGAAACGCAAGTTGATAATCTTCAATCAATTCGTTCATACAATTCTTGCTGTAAGATTATATTTTAATGAATAATGAAGACAAAAGTGTCCCCGCAAAAACATACATCATTAAAATATAACATTCCTCTTTTACCAAAGACAACAAAGTCAAAATACAATAGAACATCATTGAACTACTTCAATTTGTAAATCATGTGAACTAATTTAAACATTTATTGAATGATATTTCAAAAGAATGTGCATGGCTATCGCTTCGTATGTGAGTATTATACAAGTGCTTGAAGATAATTTAATTAAAGGGAGTTGTGAAACAATCAGGAAAACATCAACGTGATTAATCATAGAGAATAGATGATGCACAGATAACAGATGAAGAATAATTTATGATATATTTCAAATATACAGACACAAAATTATCCTTTAAATCTAGATTTAATTCTTTACCAGAATTAGTCTATTGACTTTTCGTGTTCAATATTCAATAATTAATCGATTGAGAAAGTAAATATGTTAACTACACACTTCACACAATTTTATTTAGTTTTATATATATCAGAAAGAAATATCAATCTTATAGATTAATTATATCCAAATTATTAATTTTTAACAAATAAATTCCAAGAAACCTATTTTTTAATCAAAATTGTTTTACCGTACAAATATTCTTTAACATGCAATCAATATATTACATCTCTTACCTCGACACAGTTCGTCAATGACGACCAGTGACGACTCTGTCAATGAGTGCAGAATGTAGCTCATCTCGCGCATCTGAAGAAAACAATTTGATACAATAAAAACATTCGAGAAACTGTGTTGTTCAAGTATTTAGAGACACGATCGTTATATTAATCCCTAACACAACAAATAATAACACAAACAAAGCACAAGCATTGGTATCAACCTCGACAGTGAAAGAAGAGGCATTGGACTCTAAGTCATCGTCAGAGCCCATTCTTGTGAACAAATGGTCGATAATGCGAAAGGAAGCAAAGTCCGCAGGCACAAAAGAGCCAGTTTGCGCCATAATTTGAAGGAGAGCCACTTGTCGAAGATAAGTTGACTTGCCGCTCTAGAAAGTGAAATAGTTAGGATATGCTAGAGTAGTGTGACATGCTAGAGTGTGACATGCTACAGTAGTGTGACATGCTACAGTAGTGTGACATGCTACTGTGTGACAGGCTAGAGTGTGACATGCTAGAGTAGTGTGACATGCTAGAGTGTGACATGCTTGAGTAGTGTGACAGGCTAGAGTGTGACATGCTAGAATGTGACATGCTACTGTGTGACATGCTACTGTGTGACAGGCTAGAGTGTGACATGCTAGAATGTGACATGCTACTGTGTGACAGGCTAGAGTATGATATGCTAGAGTAGTGTGACATTCTAGAGTGGGAAATGCTACTGTGTGACAGGATAGAGTAGTGTGACATTCTAGAGAAGTGTGACATGCTAGAGTGTGACATGCTAGAGTAGTGTGACAGGCTAGAGAAGTATGACATGCTAGAGAAGTGTGACATGCTAGAGTAGTGTGACATGCTAGAGAAGTATGACATGCTAGAGAAGTGTGACATGCTAGAGAAGTATGACATGCTATAGAAGTATGACATGCTAGAGAAGTGTGACATGCTAGAGTGTGACATGCTAGAATGTGACAGGCTACTGTGTGACAGGCTAGATTGTGACATGCTAGAGTATGACATGCTAGAGTAGTGTGACAAGCTAGAGTAATGTGACATGCTAGAGTATGACATGCTAGAGTAGTGTGACAGGCTAGAGTAGTGTGACATTCTGGAGAAGTATGACATGCTAGAGAAGTGTGACATGCTAGAGTAGTGTGATAGGCTAGTGTGACATGCTACTGTGTGACAGGCTAGAGTAGTGTGACAGGCTAGAGTATGATATGCTAGAGTAGTGTGACATTCTAGAGTAGTGTGACAGGCTAGAGTGTGACATGCTAGAGTGTGACATGCTACTGTGTGACAGGCTAGAGTAGTGTGACAGGCTAGAAAAGTGTTATAACTAAAATATATTTAGAATTTTTGCACGTCTAAATATTTTTGATATCAAAGAAAGCTATTTTTGATATTAAAAAGCAATATTATAATTAAAAAGTTTAAATAATATTAAAAAGCTGTAAAAAGCTAAAATATTTATATAATATTCGTAATAATAATTACTGATTAACAGTAATATTTTGGATTATAGTAAATGATAACGTATCACACCTAATGCATATACATCTATTTTGTAACATAGACATACGCCACAATTTCATACTAATATTTATAATTAAAAAGTAGTTTTTTTATTTATTCAAAAGTATTCATTCTTATTAACAGAATTTATCACCTCAAGATGCTTAAAATAACAAAATTCTTAATTGTATTTTAGAATAGTATTTAGATAAAATATTTTACATTTATAATAGTGTTTTATTTCTTAAAATGGTGTAAAAGATAAAATGGTGTATGTAATTATTTAACAGCAATATACAGTTAAGAATTCAGCAACTAGAACCGTTGTATTTCGTATTATCGTCCGAATATATGACCCATTTTATTATTCTAGACTCTCATTTCATAAAGACAAATCAGTTGATTTTGTCCAGTGATAAATAGTCCATCCCATCAATTTGATGAAGTGGAAAAGCACACTTCGATGTTAACAGTGTAAAGAATAATCTTTGAATCTGTTCGTCGTCTACAGCTCTATATCCTACTATTTAAAAGATTTTCTAAGTTGAATTTTGAAGAAAAGATTAATGTTCCGCTTAGTTAATCACATTTTTTATATTTTCAATTGATTAAAAAACATTCTTGTTTCGAATAATAAAGATCTAAGCGTGATTTAACTCAAAATTCCTTCTCTACATATTTGAACTTTGCTTTATATTAAATGAAAGCCAAGCAACATTTCTAGAAAAAGTCAGAACTATATCAGTTCAAATTCTATATATTTTACAAGCTGAAAATAAAAGATAAATGTTGGAAATATAAATTAACTACACTCACATTTCCGTCAAATTAAGTGTTATCCAATATTAACATAACTAGTGAGCATGTTTCGGCTGATTATATACAGATCACTTATTCCATTATACAAAAAAGTCTTTTTTTTCATGAAACATGTACACAGTTCAAATATTTAACTCTAATCTTCACTCTAACCTCACGCAATAAATGCAGGTAAAAAAATTAATTCTCTTAAAATTAAATTATACGGTAAAAATTGACAAATTACAATTTTTCTCTCCATCAATATGACATAGTTGAAACGAATTGGTCTCGTTTTATCAATTGGCTCGAACATAGCTATGCAATTATATCTTGTCTACATGCAATAAACTAAAGCAAAAATGTAGGATTGTTAAATATCCATTTGGGAATATATTTGGTGTAAATAAAAGCAAATTCTATTAATAATTACTCGAAATTTCAAATAAAACCAAAAGTATCCCTCCAAAAACAAAGAATAAAACATATTCGCATGAATGAATGTTAGTGATTTCTATGAGATTTTTAATAAATAATTCTTTTTTTCTAGATAGAATTAAAATTTGTTCATGTAAATTTGAAATAATAAAGTATCAGAGAAAATATCAGCAAAAATAATTATTATTTAAAGAGAATTAACAAATTAACAAAATAACAAATAACTTACCATATTTGGCCCAGTAATGACAATAAAATTGCTCGATGGGGAAGCAAACTGTAAAATATAATGGTCAAAATAAAGATAATATACTAAAACCTAAATCCAGAATTCAATAAAAAAATTAGCAGCTATTTAATTAAGCAAACAACTTATTTGGCAATAACTGAGTCAACTTTTAGTTACCGTGTGATTGTCAACAATTAAATCAACCTTTAGTTACCGTGTGATGTCAACAATTAAATCAACCTTTAGTTACCGTGTGATTGTCAACAATTAAATCAACCTTTAGTTACCGTGTGATGTCAACAAAAGAATCAACCTTTAGTTATCATGTGATTACAACAACTGTATCAACCCTTAGTTACCGTATGATTGTCAACAACTGAATCAACTCTTAGTTACCGTGTGATTGTCAACCACTTAATCAACCCTTAGTTACCATGTGATTACAAACAACTGAATCTACCCTTAGTTACCGTGTGACTACAAACAACTGAATCAACCCTTAGTTACCGTGTGATTACAAACAACTGAATCAAACCTTAGTTACCGTGTGACTACAAACAACTGAATCAACTCTTAGTTACCGTGTGATTACAAACAACTGAATCAACCCTTAGTTACTGTGTGATTGTCAACCACTTAATCAACCCTTAGTTACCGCGTGATTACAAACAACTGAATCAAGCTCTAGTTACCGTGTGATTGCCAACAACTGAAGCAGATGTAGTAAGACGTTCAGCAACAGGATGTCTGCCCATTTTAATAGCCATCGTATCTGTAAATTCTGGTTGAACTACAAAAAATTAAAACATAACTCCTTTGAAAATAATTATCAAAAAAATCTATAGCAATATTAAAAAATCATTGAAAGTTGACAACATGAGTCAAAAAGGGGAACTATTTCAATGATAAGAATTTTTTCCCAATTTAAATTGAATGATATTGTAATTTTGGTTCGCTTTAATTTCATATCGGTGTGATAAAGGAAATATAAAAAGAAATTATAGCTACATGCATCCGATTCAGTGACCATGTCCTCATAAAAAGTAGGCAGAGCTCGTGAATAATTTAATATCGATCAATTAATCAAGAATGCAAACACAAATAAGCTCTTGAAATAGAACTGAAGTGTTTGGGACAATGGCCAGACTTTGACGTACGTCAGGAAGAAAGAAGAAAGAGTAGGAAGGTAGAAAGTGGTTATGAAAGATGTCCGACATATTGTTTCTGTTTTAGAGATGAGAGAGAAGTTACTTTGTGGGGGGATTCTTCTGTGCTTTTAAGTTTGATTTTTTGATTTTTGATTAAAGAGATTAAAGTTGCTTATTAGAGAAGAAATACATGATAGTATGAGAACTAAAATAGAAACATATATCCCTGAATTAGTTTGTAAAAATGGTAACAATCTACCCGATAAACGGTAGATTTTGTCTCATTTTAATATAAAAACTCTAACTGGATAACACTTGCATTAAAAAAAATTCAATTCATTGACAGTATTTACAGCTGATAAACTTTTTTTTTAAAAACGATTTACCAACTCTTTCCCAACAGTGTGATCTCATCTACGGAAAATTTATCCATTTTAGGCAACGTGACAAATGATATGAAAAATAATTCATATTAAGTTATCAAAATGTATTAAGATCTTTTAGTATATTTGAAATCACCATATTTGGAGACGTTGGCCAATTGAGCAAAGCTGACTAGAAGATCCGTGGTGGCCACAATTTCTGACAATCGATAGAGGATGCCCATGTGACCACGAATTGATTTGAGAAGTTCTGACATCAAACTGAAGCAAACTTGTTGTGTTAAATAAATAAAATAGACAATATTTTAATATTCGATATATTTGGAATATTCAGCTTTAGGAGAGGAACAAGGTTATCAGAAGTTGTGAAATTATTGAATACATTGAAAAGTTTTCTACTACCACAATAATTGTGTGTTTATGGTTGATTATATTATGTTATGTGTTGTAAGATAAAGAAACTAACACGAAATAAGACTTGATCTATTTCCATAAGACGATTGAGTGAGATGGCCAAACTTTTAAAACCTTAAATCTTTAAATAAAGCTTAATTCATATCAATTGAATAACGTACATGTCGGCTGTCAGGTAAATTTCATACATAGAATTACGAAGACGCACTGAAATAAATACAAAGTTTGGATAAAGATAAAAAATATTATAGTTCCTGTTACTTTTAAAATAAATAAATGATCATCTTATAACACATTTATAATATTCCCTTGACTTGAAACAAACACTTTATGCAAATCTTTATTTAAAAAATATCATTTATTTAATGATCATAAATACTACTTATTGCTGTAAACAGAAATGTATTAGAACTAATTACAGTAATAAATATACGCCTACTTTATAGTATTTGGTGGCAACCAGCATCTTCGTTACTTGTTTGGTAACTGCCAACTGAGACTTATCTGTACATTGAATCAAAAAGGTGTCCCTTCTCCACAGAAAAACATTTTATTATGACGCGCATTATTATATTGGTAGGTTTATTAGGAAAAGTACCCACTAACCTCAGCTATCGACTTGGTAAAGAGTTGAGTAGCTAGTATTGTCTGAATACAAATAATGTGATAAAAACGATTACTGAAACATCAAGATCATGGCCGTCGCCAGAGGGGGGCGGGGGTTTCGAACGCCCCCCCCTCCCCTTTTGTAATCTCCGCCCTTTTTGATGTATTAAGGGTGCCCTTTTTTTGATATTTTAAAGGTGTCTACTTTTTATACAATGTATTATAATAAAGTACAATAAATTTCATCAACTGAATTTCTCAATATTAGATTATACTATATTGACCATGTGACCGAAAGACTGAAAACTCATAATCCCCTCTGCATTCAATTATTTATAAGTTATCTTCGTAGGTACTGAAATTATTTAATTTATGGTTGAGTTATTTCTCTTTACAATGATAAAAATTGGTCTGTATTGTCGTTACGTATTGACTGTGAGCCACGTACAAGCAGTATTGCCCTACTGTGCCCATATATATGACAAAAAGTAAGGTTGTTATAATAGAGGGTCAACTATATTTCATTAAATCATGACTCACTTAAAACGAAAATTGCTCTTATATACGTCAATTGGTCGTTATTATATAATGATTTAGTATTCATTTTATTCAATAAATTTACAATCATTACATCAAGTGTTGCCCTTTAAAAAGGTGAGCAAAATCTTACTCAATATTTTACACTGTATTTGTTGGATGCAACTGCTCATATATTAATATTCACATTTCAAAATTATGCTCTTTCTATATATAGCTTGAGGTGGCATTGATAATTATTTATTTTTCAGAATTATATGGATATTGTTTATAAGTCATAAGTTATTAACTATAGTAAGGGTCTAAATTTAAGTGATAATTATATGTAAACAAAATTTTTGTAGTTATTAAAATGTGTCAGCTGCTCACAATTTGCATCTACTCAATTTTAATGAAATGGATTGTTTTTTCACTTTATTAAATAATATATAACAGCTAACAATATATTTATTTAATTGTTAAGAGACTGAATTTTGCTTTTGTATATTCTTGAGCCCCTATACACTACAATTAGCCCCCCAAACCACCCGGTTATAAAAAATGGTACACCGGCCCTTGTTATAATATTATATTAAATCGATAGCATAGGTATGTAATAATATTCTGTTATAATGATATAACTTAAGGATCAGACGAGATATCGAAATTTATAACGATTGATTCAAATTGCTTGTATGTTTAGTGTAACTTTTTATGAGTGCGAGCAATCATTTTCAACACTAAGGCGACTTCGTAATTGGCTTAAATTAGATCAACCATGTCGATAAACCAGTTAGGTTCACTTGCTCATAATATGAAATATAAAAATATTTTATTTTATTAATTACATTGTTACAATTTGTCTTACTATATTACAACACTTAATTTGATATAAATATATGTTGAAATTAATAGAAAAATATGTGGATTTAATTTATGTAATTGATCTATGATCATGAAAATTTCCGTTAGTTTGCAAAGAAATTATCCACCTTCGAATTTTAGACCCTTGTTGAAAATTGTGCATTCTGTTATAATGTACACAATATTTTTTCGAGTGTGCCCTTTTTAAAAAACGACCCCCCTTTCAAAAATCCTGGTGACGGCCATGAAGATAGAGTGTGATATTAATGAAGACTTGCGGTGCTTATAACGGACTGGTGACTGTTTGAATAAATATATTATTGAACCTCTTTCTTGTGTAAAAATCATTGAGAATATATATCCAGCTTGCAGATTTTGTCACTAAAAAAACATTATTTAAAAGTTGTGAGAAAACGAAATAAATCAATTCGGATTAATCAGAAGACAAAAAACACTAATTAAAACATCCAACAAAGCAGAAATAATATAAGAGCAACCACAACAAGCACTTCTTACCATTTAATCTAATCTGAAAATGGTTTCATTGTTTTTAAGAATAGAGATATAAATCCTATAATACCAGCATGTAATGTTGGATCAATAAAATTGGTCTAAATATAAGATTGATAACCAAAGATTTAGAATATATACCGAAAATACTGTATTAAACCAATTTAAATAAATAACTTGATCAACTGGTCACCAGATCTGTAGTTGTACACCTGACAGTATTCTTCCATCGATTAGTTTTGATTAAGACCGACGGAAGTTTATCAGGAGCAGACGAGGCCGACAATTGAATGTGGAATCCTCGTGGATTGTTGTAGGCCACCCGTAGAGGGAGGGTGTGCTCCTGGCCCAGCTTGAGCACGATATCTGCGGAGAGGAGGAAGACAGCGAGGAGAGATAGAAAGAGGAGGAAGACAGTAAGGAGAAAGAGGAGGAAGACAGTGAGGAGAGAGAGAAAGAGGAGGAAGACAGTAAGGAGAAAGAGGAGGAAGACAGTGAGGAGAAAGAGAGAAAGAGGAGGAAGACAGCGAGGAGAAAGAGAGAAAGAGGAGGAAGACAGCGAGGAGAAAGAGAGAAAGAGGAGGAAGACAGTGAAAAGAAAGAGAGAAAGAGGAGGAAGACAGTGAAAAGAAAGAGAGAAAGAGGAGGAAGACAGTGAGGAGAAAGGGAAAGAGGAGGAAGACAGCGAGGAGAAAGACAGTCCTACTACGGCCTCCTGCTCATCAAGGACGGAGACATCGAACAAAATCCAGGCCCAAGCATCCGCATTCTTCAAT
>JAUZNC010049079.1:3736-13762 GCA_034780395.1 Vannuccia rotundouncinata | reverse complement strand
GTACGATTGGTGAGAAACAATAATTTTATCCTAAAATAAAATATTTTCTAGTTCACGCAATGATCGAATCTAAATAAATATTTTACAAAATACTCAAATAAATTAAACTTTATAATAACATTAATTAAAGAGATAATATATTTAAGTATCTAAGTAATCCTAAATTTATATACTAATAATGAAAATTAATTCACCTCTACCTATTTAGTTGTAAATATCATTTAGGATTGACATACTAAGAATTCAATTTTATATTTTTTATCTATTAGTAATAGTAATTTATTGTGAGTAAAATGTTGATTTTCATAATGAAACTTTATATATATTGTCGATCATTTATTTTAATGTATATGCTTCTATAAATGTAATAATACTATAACATGTCATCTCAACAATGGTATACCTACATTGCAAATGTTATTGTTTATGAAAAAATACAAAGTAAATATCTAAAGCAGATGATACAAATATCCTGATTATAACGATCCAAAAGCTGTGAAATTATATTTTGAGTAATTATATACCAAATATAATGAAAAGGATACAATTGAGGTTTCAGTGATGGTCCAAGCATCTTATAGTTTTGTCACACTCTGTCACACAACACATTTTTACAAAATTCAATTTTTTTAAATGCCCTCCGCACCTCCCCTTATAGCCATTCCAACGCCTTCCTTTTTGTATATTTTCAAAATATTAAATTACAAATAGATATATAGTACCAACAAATATAAGTCAATCTGGTAGACAAATGAAACACTGGTACAAAGTTATAATCAGATTTTCTATCAGTTCTTGCTTTTCCTTTTCTTCGGTTCACAGTCCTTTAGTTTCAGTTGGGCATCATTCTTCATCTGTTTACTTCTCTCCGGCAGAGCATTTGCAGCAGAAACTTTGTTAAAATCTTTGTTCTGAAGGCCTTTACTGAGCATTTCCATGCCTTCATCAAAGCATCTGCATTTTCCAACTGTTTGGTATTCATTTCAATGTTTTTCTCTTGCCTGCTGTTGTCTTCAATAATGCTGCTTCTGCCTCAGAGGCAGAAAGATTTTTGGCAGGAAGTTTTGCAGGAATTCTTTGAAATTTCTTCATGAAAAATGATGTAGAACGATAATAGTTGTGCTTAGCCAAAATATATTACAGTTCCATCATAGGTTTTCATTTTGTCACATATTGTACCATTTTGACACACTGGACCATCACTGCGCCGGTATGTAATGTAAGTACATATTTTAATACGTAATTATCCATGATGTGTTGTTTACTGAAAATATTCTTTGTGTCAACTTTACAAATATGATCATTATTATTTTGGAAATAACTTATTGAAAAAGACATTTTAAGAAAATTATTTTATTCAGAACAATGGCATGCATGCATTTACACGTAGATTCAAAAATGATAGAAATGATAAAAAATAGTAATCATGTAACAATAATACTAAAATTAAGATATAACATAGAATAAATGTTAATAGCCATTAAAGACACTACGTGGTGGTATTTCTTATAATATATATATATCAGTCAAAAGATAACAATTCTTTTAAAATAATCAAGTATATACCCAAATTTTAAATATTACAGGGCCATTCTAATGAAAGAAATATAACGAATAAAAAGTATAACAATTAGATATAATATAGTACATTTTTAATTAAAATACTGTTTACAAGAAGTTCGTGCGGAAATTTAAAATAACAATAAGGTTTTCTGATGACTATATTTTTCGTAAGGAAGTCTGGACGGACAATCTGTTGGCTGAACGGCACGGACGTGTGGATTATAAAGTCTAATTAAGCTGCCGATTCTGCGACATTCTCGCTCGATGGCGGACGCCTGCGATGTCTTCTAGTGGACGGCTCTTTGTCCTGAGGAGACCGATGTTCATTGCCTTGATTAGCAGAGGTGGGCCGCTTCTTCCGCCTTTGTCTAATTAAAGTGGACGTTTAAGGTACTAGAGTAAAAACTGAATACAATTTCGATGATAAATAAACATTTAAAGAAACATTGTAATTGTAATTGTTTTTCAATGGTTACCATGACAAAGGATATAACTTAAAGTACGTATAATAAAAAAGCCCCATTTTAAAAAGGAACGATTTAATATTCATCCAATATAAAAAGATATCTGACCAGAACTGGTTACCTCGGTTGCTCGCTAACATCCTCTCGACTGGAAGAAATGGTCTTAAGATCCCCCATCTTCTCTAACAGCTGGGAATAGTTTCGACGTTGTTCCTCCAGTTCGTCAAGTGGCTTCTTCTCATTGGACTCAGGCTTGGGGGTCAACGGCTTTCGATCGATAATCTCTGTCGAAGTAGAGTCAATTGTTTGTGTTACGTTAATATCAAGGAAGTGAGCACACGTTGGTGTCGAGAGCGAACATTTCAGATACAAATATTGAGAAAAATGACAACAGACTTAATTTAATCTAATCGATTTTAAATATTCCAATAAAATTTCAGCATCACCTTGAATACATCTCATCTCTTAAAATATTTATCAAGGTTTAAAAAGAGGATTTGTAAGAAGTTTGATAAAGCCGCTCACCATCGTCTCCAGTAACATAACTGGTTGGAAAGAAGCCCTGAGAACCATCCGGCAGCTGTCCCATCCACCAGTTATCCGAATCTCGATACAAAACCGTAATCACGTCACCACGGAAGAAGTTGAGCTCGTCGGATCGCTGAGCGATGTAGTCAAAGACGGCCACCACCACATCCTCAGGACCTCGCTTTTCTTCGGGGGTCTTCTCCTGTGTGGAGTGGAAGGCGAAGGAAGCCCGTCCTGTGTTCGTCTGGAGAGAGGTGAAAGAGAAGATGACAGACAGAGTAGAACAAACATTCAACCGTTAAACAATTGATGGAAGCATTTGTTAAATAAAATTCCAGAAGTATTCTGCAATTTCCAGGAGTATATTTTTCTATTTTTCAACACCTTTCGAATAATATTAATAAGACGACTTAAGGCTATTAAATGCGCACGAATGCACAAGTCCGAAGGAACTTTTAAAACTTATAAATGAATTGTGCGTAGCGCAAATATTTTTGAACACTTATATTTATAAAGAAGTTAAAATATGACCGAGAGGGAATTTAAAATTTAATCAGTGGTCCAAGAATGAGAGGTTTTAAAGTAAATTCCAGGAGGCCGCACGCACTCTGTTGGAAAACAATTTTTTAAACATTGTTAGAAAACTTACCGTTGTCATCGAAAGTTGTGGAGGTCTGCCTGTAGGCATCGAGCCCGCCTTTCCAACCGGCACAAAGTTAGTTCGCCACGACTACAAGAAATACGACATAGAAACGATTAGTGAATAGCGCATTTTAGAAAACACACATTCTCGAGAAATCTATAGACGTACATCCGTTCCAGTCATGCTTCGATTGGAGAAGCCTCCTCGCATGTCCGGCATTTGGCCCGGCAGAAGAGGTTCGTCCATTCGTGCGGACATACCCGAGCGCATCATGGTGCCCGACTATGTTGGAGAGAGGGTGGGGGGGGGGGGGTGAGTGCAGGGTAAGGAGAAAGGGAAGAGACTGTAGCTGGCTCAACTTACAACAACTGAGTTGAGCTTCTGAACAGCCCGAAAGAATCGATCCGTTTCATTCTGCACTCGTTCCTGCCTGATCAGAGCGAGTTTATCCCCTTGTTCCTTCACAGACCGACTAACACAAGAGACAAAATTGGAATTCCTCTACTGACTACTCTTCAGTAATGACAATAAAAAACATTAACATTAACACAAGAAGCGAGTAAGTACCTGGTCATAGCCAAGTGATCCTCCACGTCATGCAAACTCTTCATGTTCATCGTGGGGGAGGTGGGCCGGGATCTCGGACTTCCCATCGGCATTGTGTACATGCCCGTGTCAAGACGAGCGACTAAAGTGGAGGAAGGTTAAGGGTAAAGGCAATCAAGATTACTAGATCTTGATTGTATCTTCTGTTTGATGATATTGGTGAGTGGTTCTTACTGTCTGCGTCGTATTTATAGATGACAACAGGCGCGTTGGGCTCCACGGCAGCTGAGAAGGCCAACGTGTGGTCCATTGGGTGGTAGTCGACGGTACAAACGGGGTTGGAGAATTTGAGTTCTGTGTAGGCTGCCACTTGGTCCCCTACGAATTTTGAAAGGATATTTTGAAGATTGTGCTAAACGATAATTAGGATAGGGCTGGCAAGAACGCTCACCTGTTTCTGCATTCCAGAGGTAAACACACCGGTCTTCACTGCCGGAGATGATAAAACTGCCACACGGAGAAATGCAGCTGCGAATATCGTCCTTGTTGTTACGAGCGCCACGATAGCGAATCATTACGATACCTCTGTAGAGAGGAACCGGATTCATATTCAGTAATGGCATAAAGGATTACTAAAGAGGCAGGTATTGATATTAATTGCATTTAAAGAGTCCAACTATTGATGTAGAAAAATTCATTTAGCAAAAAAATTTCTGAAAATATATATTTAAAATCAATTTTACGCACTCCGGTCCTTTAAAATGATTTTTTTATTTTTGCATATTAAAGTATTCGTGACACGAATATTTAGTTTTGTCTTTCCGTGTTAATAAATCAAATTTGAATTTTCCAAGAAATAGACGTGTAATGTAATGATAGATTTCCAGTGTGCGATAGCACCGCCCAATTCCTTCTTAATTAGTGGTTCGGTTACTTTTGGCACACCCTGCATAATATTATTATCAAAAGTCCAATCCAAACTGGCAACTTACACCCTGAGGTCCAACATTCGGAGGGTGCTGTCTCTTGTGTGTATGAGGAGACGACGACCTTGTGGGTGCACCTGTATGTGATTGATTACAGCGCCCTTAAAGACAAACACAGAAAGAAATTGCTCAATCAGTAAAGACAAATTGAAAGATGTTATAAAAAGGAGGTCACCTCAATTTCCTTGTCCTTGATCTCCTGGGAACGGGTCCAGTTCTTCAGGAATCCACTACGACCTTTTTGTTCCGTGATAAAGACGTTCCAGACGCACACGCAGCCCTGTGAATCTCCCGAATACAGGAACCTTCCGTCCGGATCGAAATCAATGCTGTTCACATTGCCCATGTGACCGTCGATTTCTTGCACCAACTTAACTCAGACAAAGCACATTAGTTTGTTAAAAAACAACAATAAAGAACAAGTTACAAGTTCTACTCACGTCCTCTCTTTCTCCTTCCACACACCAAACTCGAATGACCTTATCGAATCCGGACGTGGCCAAAACACTGGACACCCTGGGATGGAACTGGGCACAGTAGACGAAGCATGGATGAGCAAGCACCTTCTGGCCCAACACCGTGTCCCCACTGCCTAACGTCCAGATGCGTACTGTGCCATCCGACGAAGCAGAAGCCAGACGCTTAGACTTGCGGGTCCAGGACAAGGAGTAGACAAGGTTGACATGACCCATCAACTTCCATTTGGGGTCCCCACTGCACTTGGGATACTGAGGGAGACACGGGGCATAAGGGTTGAGTTTGTGAAAGAAAGGCGGGGCAGTTGACGGACATTCACCTCATAAATGAGAATGGGGTAGTCATTTTTGTCTTCACAAGCACACGCGAGCCAGAATCCGTCATGAGAGAACTTGACAGTGATGCAACCATGGGTCCCAGTGGGGAGGCCGTGCGAAAGCTTGTTCGGAATCTTACACATCTGACCTTGAAGACGGGACCAGTGGACCGGGTTGTTCCGCATAAAGCCTCCCTCCCCATCCTCTCCGTTCATTGCGCCCAACTGGTCGTTGCTGAGTGATCCCATTTCCTAGAAGACACAAACTTAAGTTTATAGACTAAATCTGTGTCATTTCCAAGCATAAACAAGTTCACAGTGGGAAAAGAGTCCGAATTACCTGAAGACTTGGATAATAGGACCGGGTGCCACAATGAAGCTTCTCAGTGGGCACTGGTCTGATCCCAGCTAAGGTGACATAGAGTGTCGACGGGTACTTCTTGCTGTTGAGCTGGGTGATGTTGTTAGTTCGATACCAAGTCCACATATGATTAAAGTCAGTTGGAGAATGCTTACTGTGAACCATTCCTGGCTGGTAGAGCTGGAGTCGCACTTTTTTGTCCACATTCTTGGAGCCATTGCCTCCCAGGGGTTTGAGGAATGCCCATGCGATTCGATACCAACCTCCCTCGCTACCCTCCGGAATTGCTGATGTAGGCCGCATGATGTCTACGAGCTGAGGGGGGGAACATTTCAGATTAAATAAAGAAAGAAAAGCAAATTACTAACTACAAGAAGCCAGCTGCTTACCTCAAAGAATATTATAACTCTGGGATTCTCACTGAGATAATGGAAGTTTTCATTAAAGTAAATCTGCTCTTCCCACATGGGTAGACTTCCCTTTCTCTTTCTGAAGTCCCAGGCTTGTGTGATCATTGGAAGTATGTAGTCTACCTTCTCACAATCCTCATAGAAAGAGGTCACTTTGCGGTCCCTGGAAGTAGATAGATAAATCAATCAAAATAATTAATAGATTGTGACACTTTAAAGGAAGGAACAAGTTTTGAGTTTCTCTCTTGAAAATAATGTTTAATCAAATCACTAGTTATTTCACAGTTAATAATTTATTTTTAATTTAAATTAGATTAGATTTTAAAATGTTCGCCTTGTTTTATACAATATATCGAATTTTTAAACGATTTAAATACGAAGCATTCGTCACCTAGTCTGCTTTTTGATTTCATGACCCGTCTCCAGGTCAACGATGTGAATGCGCACAAGTGGGTGCTGAATTCTCAGATCCATGTTGAGCCGATCAGTTCGATGGACCGTTACTGACAGAATGCGGCCCTGGTCTGCAATCTCCGACGGGTTGATGGTCACTGGCTGTGATTGCGGATGGTTAGGCGAGGCCATCACTCCAGGACCAGCAAGGTTAGCCTCTAGCGGTTCCTCTTCCATTTGCTCCTGAAGCTCGTTATTGTCTTCACGGTGACGTCGACGACGCCTACGACGTCGTTCTCCGTCTGCCGCGGGTGGTTCCTCGTGTTCCCGAGTTTGTTCGGAGGGGTCGTCTATCTGGAAGGAGAATTGAATCATATTAGATTTAAATTATACTCAGATTAAACAATTTAAAAATCAACTACATTTGTATCTTGAATTTCCTCGTGTGTGTCTCTTTTTCTTCTTGGTCTTCTTCTTCTCATTGGAATGTCTTCACTAAAACAAATTTTAAAAAATCAAATAATAAACAACAAGTTGATGCATTAATCTTCCAATATTATTCTCTTATCGTAACGCCTTCAATTATTATAATTATTTATATTCTTCGAAATGAAAACATTACAATATTAAGTGAACTGTAATAGTTACAAAGGAAATCTGAGCTTATAAACTAGTGAAGCTTTGTAACACTCAAAGGGGGGTGTTGAACAAACCACCATGTCAACTTACTCTCCTTCAGCTGGCTGTTGTGTATCACCCATCTCTCTGAAATAATTAAGTCGTTGCTTAAAATAATAGTGAGTCCATAATATGCATAAGATTATTGTATGTAAGAAGCTTATATTCATAACTCGACCATTAAAAATACTTCATAAGAAAACAATTTCATTAATATGTATTGATTTCGATCATACAATTCAAATATAATAATCAATAAACACAGTTCACTAGAAAGCTTACTCTGTTGTTTGTTCATGACGTTTTCTCCGACGTGGCTTAGGTATGCTTTGTTCTTCATGTTCAAAGGAAGGATTATCCACACCATCAGCTAAAGTGGAGTCATCAGCATGCAAAGCCTCTTGGTCACCAGCTGATTGGTTACAAATGTTGTATATTTAAAAACAGTTTATAACTCACTTTAAAGGATATTGTATTTATAAATAATGCTTTAAATTAAACAGATAAAAACTATTTTAAAATTCACCTTCTGTTGTGTTTTCAGTTGGCCTTTGCGATCTTAATCTTCTTCTAGGCTTTGGTTCTCTTGTTTCTAAATTTGAAAATAAAATACTTTTAATGAATTTAAAAATATGCTTAATTGCTAAACTGTTAATTTTGTTTACTGAAAAGTATTAAGTAAATACACTCAATTATTATTATACACTTTCCTTTAAGTGGAATAGTATTATTAGATAAAAATTCAGAAATAGTAGGTTGGGCAAACTATATATATATTTGATTAAACCAACTTGTGCTGACTTTACAATTTCTATTTATTTACTTTTAAAAATTGTTAAACTTAGAAGAAAAAAGTTTGAAAATTGTAAGTTTAATTTAAACAGTGATAAAACATTTTACTGAATTTGCATATTATATCATTTAAGTAACTCCATTTTTTTGTATCTAAAAATTTATATTAATTAAATGAAAAGTGTACATTTCAAAGTATAACATGTGTATAATTCTATATAAAATTAATTAACATAATAATATATTAATCCCATGATATTTTATCAACAGAAAAAATCAATAATTATAAATAATGGTATGTTTGAATATTTAATACTTTAAAATTGTCACTTAAAATATTCCTGTATAATTTGTTTTAAAATTTATATTGAAATGAACTGTTCTATGAAAAATATATAACTTTTTCTATATATTACCAATTATATTAAATATTATTATTATTACCAATATTACAGTAAACACCTGCTAATTAATACATCAATTGTGCAAGACAATGTTATATTAATTATCGAATGTATTAATTAGATAGCATTCTCATTTTAAAAAAATAACTATAATTTTTGTAAAAAAAAATATATAGTATATGACCAAATTTATCTTTAAATTTAAAGTTTTACACTATTGCATGTCTACTAAAGAAAGAGACAAGCAATACATGTATAAATTCAACAGTAGACCAACAGTAACTCCAAAAGAAAAAAAATATTTAAGATAAAATCAATTTCTCAAAATAAGTCAGTTGTCTTACTTCACACAAAAACACTTTTAAAATCAATATGATGCAGTCAATATAAAATGTACTGTTCAGAATAAATATTATAGTATCCAGCTTTACTCAAATAATGCCTAAAGTGCATAATAAATAATTTTAAATAATGCTTTGGGAAAGATGTGTGAAGTCCAAAACCACATATTATATTTTAATTAAACTATTTAATAGTTTATTTTATTCAATAATCTATTTTATTATTATCAAACTATTCAAAATAGTTATGTTGTACAAGTAAAAAAAATAATAATTAATGAATGTATTAATTAGATATATAAATACAAAAATGTGGCAACACAAATGGTATTAATTATTGAATTTGTTAATTAGGCATGTATAAATTAGTGAGTTTTTATTGTATAAACAATATATTAACTTACATTATAGAAGATTAAATATAGTTATGTAAAAAATGTATATAGAAGAATATATTATCAATATATTTATATTAAAAACTATTATTAAATGATTAGTTTAGCCAGTTACATTTAAGTATTATGATTAATCCATTAACAACAATATAAGATTAATGATAGTAATTGTATAATATTCACTATATATGATAATATTTTTTGTAATCTTATGTATTTGTGTATTTTACAGCAATTAAAATGGCCAATCAAGAAATCTGTGTACAATCTCCTGTACCCTCCATGGCAGTTAAATGCAGCTAAAGGCCTTCTGAGAAAATATGTTTCCAAGTTTTAATTTTTCCATGTTTTGACACTTTTATGGGGATACTTTGAATTTTCTACATAATCATAACAGGTATTTTTAAAATAAGCCTCCCCCTCCCCCAATTATTTTTATTGCATATTTAGACAAGTTTCAGAAATGATCATTTTTGATCCAAAATCCGTATAAATATGCAAATCTGCATAGGATTCTAATCCCTGAAAATACAAGATTTTAAAATGAATATGAACTATATAATGTAAAATTTTGAATTTTATTATCCATTTCTATTATTATTTATCTATTAACCATCTAACCAACTAATGTTTTAAATATATGTGAAAGTCAAAACTTACTTTGTAATAAAAACAGAAAGAACTTATGTAATTAACAATTATTCACATTTTTTGGATATGTACTGTATA
>JAUZNC010049068.1:0-15677 GCA_034780395.1 Vannuccia rotundouncinata | reverse complement strand
TGTGAACTTATATTGAACAATATTGTCTAATTATAGCCTATTAATCTATTATATCTGAATGTATGTTTTGCACCTACATGAACAGATTTTATGTAGCTATTGGAACTCATTTTTTGTTTTGTTTTATTCAAAGGGTCATATAAATACGCAATTAATTATAGATCATATATTATTTATTAATTATAATTAATTATTATTTATTAATTATATATATATATAATTGTATTGATGTTTTTTGCTAATTACATAAAATTCTCTATAACTTTTCCATAAATAAAAACGAAATTTTTCTTCGACCTCAATTATAATACAACAATTATAAGCAACGCAGTCATACCATAATATGATAGGTCATAAGTATCCAAGCCCTTCAGGTCCAAGCGATCATGTCGGTTTGTGAGGTTGAAAATGCTTATAACGAGGAAACTAAGAACACAAGCCACCAATGTCCACAATATGATGCCAAATCCACAGAACACCATAAACTGTTGTTAAGAAGAAATCTTTCAATAATTCAATATTAGGTATAGTATATATCGTGATGTATATATTGTCTTATACATATTAGCGTCAATTACGTACCATTATCAAAATCTGTTATAACTATAAAATGTATTATTATAGTTTCGATAAGTGAATATGTTTATAACGTTGACTTTCCATTTAAAAAGGATTTTAAAAATTCTGTTATAATTACAAAAGCAAAGTAAATAAGTTATAGTAATTATGGTATAATTAAAGTGTTATTTACTGCTTAGGTAGTACAATTGTTTAGTACAATTGATGGTCAATTGATTATTTGTGATACTAAATATATATCTATATATTTCATAAAAAAATTTAATTTTAATCTTTTAGTTATTTCAGAATTTTAACTATTATTTAATTTGATATTCGCGAAGAAGATAACTTTTGCTAACCATCATATTGCAACACCGACCACAGGACATCTTTCTGGAACCTCGGCAGTAATGTCTTCCATTCCACCCAGAGGACAGAGCACAAATCAAGTAGCCAATCAGAGTAAATACAGTCACACCGCCCACAGCTGCATACGTCGCCAAGTCCACATAAGGGAAGCTGAAGGGCGTCAGATGGATTAGATGAGGAAGTTTTTCATCAAAGATTTAAACAATAATTTATTTTAGATTTTTTCAAAACACCTTTAAAATATCGTATTTTAAAATGTTTAACAAGTTTTTAAAGTTTCATTTCAATGTGAAAGATATAAGAAGCCAACATGTATATACCTTATTATGAATGTCGAGGGCAAGCATTTTTGGATTTATTCTATCTTTATTCTCAAAAGAGTAATGGGCATCGTGGGTTAAGATATCTTGAACAAAATTTAAATGAATGTTATTTTCGTATTTTACATAATTAACAGCTGCAAATTATTCTATGATGAAGAATATATTAATACATATATACGTCAAAGGAATGCTCGGATGTTAAGATTGCAAATATATATTTCATTATTTAAAGATAAGACCTTCCAAGAAACATCCTAAATTTAAGAATCGGTAACCTCATCAAAAATGATACCATTGACGAAATAGCGTCTGAAAATTATTTGTTTTCAAACTTGATAGAATTTGGTTTCTAAAACATATCTCACTTTGCAGATAAAAAAAATAATTTAGACTATCAACTTCACATTAATCAGTTTTTAATGTAACAAAATAATAAAAATACCTCACATTTAAGATTAGCCAGGATACGTATTAAACATATAATATTTCATATTCCATTCAAAATGCAAACACGAACATATAAATATTATGGGGCGTTGCAAACATTAAATATTATTGGGCGTTTCTATAAGTCGTTAGCGTTAGTTCATTTAAAGTTTATATCAGGTAATTAAGTAATCTTTGAATAATTCTTAGTTTTAAAAAAATAAATGCACTTTACAAATATAAAGAAATATATAATAACTCTAAGTAACTAATGCTTTTTGTTATATATCCTCTTTTCCATTCTTATAAGTTCACAAGGACAGAACTAATATTTAACATTCATCAGGCTCAGCAAACAAAACGTATTATACATGTTCGGTTTTCCCAGGAAGAACTAAGAATCAACACTGACTTCAACTTTGTCAGAACAAAAACTCCTTATAATTGGTACTTCTATTTATTTATGTGCAGGCTAATAAGTTTTTTTATTTTTTGAAATAGTTTTTTTTATATAAAACACAAATTGTTGCATGCGAAAGTTAAATAAATACGAGTTGTAATTTTATGTTCAAATTGTTCAGTAAAATATTTCTTTTATCTCAAAATACTATAAATACAGCTATGTTCTCTTATATAATTAAAAAGTCATTTGAATAGTTTGCAGAACTAAGTTTTTTATGTATATATAAGTTTATTACATCTATATGTACTAGTATGCATCGACCAATGACTTATATTATTTATCTTATCTAGACCGGCAAACTGACCAATATTCAATAGTATAATGAAAGTCTGCGAAGGAATATATCTGTATCGATAATCAATACGAAATTCATGGGAGTTATTAATCCATTTCAATTATATACGGTAATAGCTTCGTTTAAAAGAGAGAATTCAATCAATATATAATGGTCAAAAGTTTATTAAAATATTTAACATTGATTGAATTCCCTCTTTAAAACGAAACTAATACCGTATATAATTAAAATGAGCTCTGGACGGTTTTGATCAGTTTGTCGGTCGAGATAAATAATATATAAGTCAATGGCATCGACCAGGTCCATTTATAATCAAGTTTGAGGTCATGGATCAAATCAGCTTTAAGCTCAACCTAACTTACATGTGACTTGCTCCCAACAGGGAGATTGTGTAACGACGTGCGAATATGAGTCCTCCACCAAACAGACCAACACCAATTAGAGCCATAATGAGTCCAGCTAGCGAGGCCAATGGGGATGAACGCAAACACCTCACACAGGCGTTTTCTGATCAAAGAGACGGAGAAACATGTATCATTAAATTAATTTTATCAAACATTAAAATGACGTATGACTATCTTAATTAATATTATAGAAATCGATAATTCTATATATATTATATCGATGCTATAAGAATATACAATTATCTTAAAATCACCTTTAACAGAATTTGTATAGTTGTATATTTGTTTTTCCAAATATGACTAAATACCTGAATTTATAGCAGAACGAGAACGAACACGCACACACACACATTCTCTTTTTACATTAAATATAAAGGAAATTAAATTAATGATTTATAAAAATATTTTCTTTAGACGAGAAAATTAGCTAATTCGTTAATCTAAAACTGATGCAAAAAAGTTTCAAGCACAGAATTAAATTCTATTTATAGATTATATAAACAACATTCTAATTCTGTGGTTTCAAGCCATTAAATAAACTTGTTGTAAGTATGTCCATTTGCATTTACATGTGTACATACGGTATATACCCCTTCCAACGACTATAAAAAGCTTAACTAAAAAAGTCATTATGGGGTAACGAACGCTCGTAAAGTGTTATAAGAAAATAAATATATGATTAAAAAAATATTTTAGTATTAAATCTATGCGTATTGATGTGTATTAATGTCAATGTAACTCATGAAATCTGCTGCATATAATATGAAAAGTGTTTTATTGTAATTAAGAGTTAAAGGTTTGAAAATACAGGTATATACGACTAAATGTTGTTATTAACGTATTATGTTTTAATATAAATATGTATTATATGTATTGGCAGGGACAACAATTGACGTATTCTATCAGTAATACTATAGTTATCCCTATTATTGTATAAATGTTTAAATAATCTTTTTTATATGAATGTAGTCAAATTTGAATAGATAAATATAGAATTTTTAAAATATATTGTTGATACCTTTCAATCAATCATTAACTGTATAACATTATAGTGAACGTATAGTACTCCATTTGGAGTATCCTACCGTTATTTACAGTTATTTTATGCATTCATATGCGTTTACTAATAGGATCAGTCAGTTTTGTGGATGGAAATGTTTAAATTTCTTTATTTAATCAACTGTCTTCAATGCATTAAAGATTTATATTATATTTTAAAATCATTTTACGATTCAAAATATTGTAAAACACAAATTAAATGTGGTGGATCTGTTTTCAAAATACTGATTTTATATTCAAATTGATTTTGAGACAAAAACTATTAATTCACGATATATAAATATTATCTTTTTCGAACAAAAGAAAAAATTCATATGTAATAATTACCTTATTATGAATAAGAGTCACCTTCGCATCTGTTTAAAATAAATTACAAGAGATATGCATGTTACTGAGGATAAACAACTGAGCTGATGCGTTTTCCCCAGGAATTGAGGCGTCAAATAGGCCCCTGATTAAGACACCACTGCGCCTACCTAGCTATACTGAGGAGTTGGCTAAGGTGTGTTTTAAACCGTGTGTATGCCTTTTAACAAGAATGTTACAAGTGCAGCTGGGAGAGTTCTATTGGGTGCACCTCACGAGGGGAGTAGTCTATATAGTCTATTGTTTATCTTCCCACCATATAGACATATCCTTCCAGGAAACTCAGACAATTTCATACCATTGTTTTCCATCCAGCTGTACCTCCCTTTCCTTTTTGCCAGGCTTTATTTGATATTCTACAAATCCATTTGTTTGCAGAATCTAAACATTAAACTCTATCTTTGGTATGCAGCAAATGAGATAATAATATAATGCTACCAACCAAAATGCAAGCAACAAAATGGCCATTGTGTCGTCTATTCACCCCCTCTCCCCATTCTAATGCTAAAAGTCAATATGGCCTCTCTCTGAATATCATCAATATGTTTGAGCTAACATTTACAAATTATTTGCCTAATACTGCATATTGTTGCCTTTGTGCTGCTTCTCATAAAAAAACTTTCGATTAAACTTTTATAACTTTGATAAAAATTCAACATTTTTATACTGATATATAAGATATAGTATTTTTATTATTAATCGTTTTTTCCCAGTTATTTATTAGCAGATCGCGATATTGTAAATGTCATTGTTTTATGTACATTCATCTAGCTATATATTATTAAATTATCCATTATTCGCAAATCTTTGGTTATATAGTAATATATTTTTTACTTACATTTGAAATTTTAAAAAATATTGTAAAATTAATTATTATAACTTCTCATAGAAAAAAGTTCTAAACTTCATCAAGCAATATTTGGTTAATATACCATCACTTATATATTATTGCTATCAGGGATTGGCCCTTTTTGAAAATTGGTCTCTATTGAAAATTTTTGTTGGGTTCATATAATGTGAAAGAATCAACCAACTGGTGGAATTAAGGGTCCGCATGTGGAACGTCTGCTAAGGAAACCTCGGAGGGGGTAAACATTCAAACAATGGATGAAATAAAGATCCCTGGATAGACCAAAGGACATTGCTCACACACCCTTTATATATATATGTACTATTCTTCATTTTTCATTTTCACTATTTCACTTTAATGGAGGGACCTTTTCATATATTATAGCTATGCCCCACTTTTTTCGAAAAGATATTTTGACAACTTACCATCGTAATAATATTCCTCCATCTTGACTTGTATAATTCAATCTATAGGTAATTGTTCAAATTCTTTTTGAAACCTCCATTTTGTATGTTTTAAATATGCAATGTTTGACTAAAGATTCAATTAAAGCGGAAACCAAGTAACATGTTTGACACAATGTCGAGAAATAAACAGCTGTGTATATAAATCAGATGAGTTATTCCAGTAATGTTAGCCCAATTACACTGTCAATTCTAAATACCAGCTATCTCATTTATACATGTAAGAGACTTGTAGGGTGGCACAGGAACAGGGTGCAAAACATGTATAGTAAGAATCTAAACATTCATTCCCACTTTTTGTATTTGGGAGTTATATAGCTTGCTAGAATTCTGCTAAGATACACATACACGATTGGCAGAGATTTATCAATATACATCCTCTTGATCGGTTAGAGAGTATGGGCACCCCAGAAAGATGTTACTAAAATGAAATAGTTACGTTTAACCTGTGCGAATTTTTTATAACCTTCATTAATATTCATTCAACATAGGAAGCAAAACAGTACCTATAATCTTAAAAAAGTGCCAATAAAAATGGATTATATTAAAGTATAATATATACAATGAAAATCGGACAAACATTTATACGAATCATATATATATATAGCCATACTTCAGAAAAAGCGATGAACATATTTTAAGTATTTTTTTTAATTTTCGCTTTTCGTTACAAAATTCCTATTTTTAAAGACAAATAGTTTTAATGTAATGTATAATAGACCAACTTCTAACTTAAAGAAATTTGGATGTTTTCAAAATGTCACTCATGAAGAAAATAAATAGAATAACTCCGTCTTTGAAGATATGGAGTTAAAAACTGCCATGTCGCGACATTAATGAACGTACATGCAGCTTTATATTATAAAGTTAGAAAATTGATTGTAATTAATTTTTAACTATACTACTAAAATAAAATATTGAAATAGCAAATATTTCGACAGGAAGCCAAATTCCCAATATTTCAGATATAAACATGGAATACTCAATTTAGGAACTGGTTATGCATGGTTGCTTTATTTGTTTAATGAAAGTAGTTTTATAGAATTTGGTTAGAATTTAGAACAATTCAGTGCGGAAATTTTATATGTTAACACTTTGCACAAAGAAATAAAATAATTTCAAAAGAAACAAAATTAATTTCCTCGAATGAAATATATTTTCCTATATATATAGATAGGAAATTCATAAAATATAACTTTTGGGCGTATTATAAAATTCAGATTTTGCCTAATGTAACACATAATGGAAAAAATGTATGTTATAAATATTATTATGGAGGTATGGATTACATCATCATTTATTTAAATTAACGGACCATGATATTTAAAGATAAAATATTTTACCGGGTATACCATATATTAATTATTCCTATATTGAAGGATTATTAATTTATTGTTATGTATAGGAATATTGTTCTGAAATATATTCAATATTGAATACAACGATCCTAAATAATATATTAAATTGAAATACAATACAACACAAATTTATAATAAAATTAAAATGAAAACACTCTCGATAAAACTATTGTATATTTTTAGTATCTGCCTGTCTGACACACTCACCATATTATAGGTGTACTAAATTCAATTTGTCTATAAATTCCCATATATTTATATACTCATAAACTATATATATATATATATTAATTGTACTTTATACACATTTATTTTATAAATTTTATAACGTATATTGTAAAATAAATATATTCAATTTTCAATTAATTGATATTTCTTACTGTTGGATATATTGTCTGTAGGATGTAACTGAACACAAGATCCTTCTAAAGATGTTTCCGTCATGGAGGCCTCAGGAATATTTTTATGATCCTCAGTTAAGTTTCTCAATGAATATGAATCATATTTATTATTGATAAAAAACGGCATTTTCAGTTTTTTTTCTTGATAACAATTAATTTCTACGTGAGCTCGCACAGGTATTATATTTTATTTATGAATAATTTATCACAATCAAAGTCATAATCACATGATTTCTGGTGTAGAGGTCGGATAATTGGACCACTTACAAGAATCGTATTTAATTACATATTCGAAATGCATGATTATTCTTTTGTTTCTCTGTGTATATATTATAGTATAGATATATTACAGAGCATTGGTCAGTATTTACCATATATGTATGTATTTAATGTGTTTGGATACCTACTTACAACATTTGCTATGGTATAGAGTTACTCCCTATCTTTTTATATCAGATACTTCATTTGGCAATGTGTAATGAATTCTATTATATATGGGTGTTGGTACCTATTGATAAGGCAGATATATATACGAATTGATATATGTATATTGATAGATATTATTTTTTCTCGATTGTTCTTTTAAATAAAACGAAAAAATGTTACCCTTTTCGACGCGTTTTATTGAACTTACAAAATTAAAAATCCTAATTACAAATGTAAATATGATCATTAATTCGTATAATTATTTTCATTTATTTATATACCTATACGCTAATGTTTACAATATTGTTAATTTTATCATTTTGTCAATTTTACTAATTTACAATATGTTGTTAAATTAACACTTTTTGTTCTTCCCATTTACCAATATTATTCAATACATTAATTAATTTTCAGATGCATCTGTAATTTAAAGTTATTAAAGTAAAAGATATTAAAAACATTATAAAAAATTGCATAACATAACATTATATATATATCTATGTATTACCCTTTTAACAATTTATACATTTATACTTTCAAACTACAATTTTGAATCAGAATAAGTATGAAACAAAATATTTATTTTTTACTTCAAGAAATAATGGACTAACAATATACCGACAAACGCAAATTTTAACCAATATTTCAACCAATATTCCTAAATTTGATATTTGAATCAATCGATAAATAGAAAAAGAAAAGTCTGTTTCGGTTAAACCATATATATAGAGCAACTATCTTGATATATACAATAATTATATTTACAATAATTAATATATCTATATTAATTAATAATTATATCTATAATTATAATATTAGCTTAATAAAATAAATATTGTTGAGTCAATAATTACTAACTTTTATAGATCTTGAGAAATATAATGGTAAATACTTCTATAAACTTGTTGTAAAAATCATAGATATATATATACTATATATTGGTTTAAGTTTTCTATATATAATATACAATATATATGGTAAAAGTTGATAAATGCCTTTCTTGTAAATGTATAAAACTTGAATACAAATTGTAATTTTATTTGTGCAGGATTAGCATTTATACAAACACCATTTTTTGTTCATAACACCATTTTTTATCAGTTTTTATAAAATGTTCTAAATTAATGATAAAAAATAATTATATGGCCTACAAGTTAACTACGAAATGATATGTATCTCTGAGGTTTAACAATAGACGTTAAAAAAGCACTTATATACGATATTTCGACAGTTTAATTTATTGCTAGAATTGTTTTATACTATACTGTTTAAAATGTAAATGTTTGTAGTTTGTATAATCGTGGCCCTAAGAAAATCCTTCCTTCCTTCCTAAAATGACAAAGGATCTTGGATTAAAATCTTGGAAGCACATTGCTGTTTTTCAATTATTATGATAATCTTAAAAACTAAAAAGTATTTTTGTATCAAAATTAATTTTATGGACGATGTATGGATACTGTCATCGGTTATTTATTTTGAAATTACTATATTTCTGTGCAGAAATAGAAGTCCTCGAAATGTAGGATCAGTTTGTATATATATTAAATATATTATGTTCTCGTCAATTGAAAATGTGAAGCAATGTCACAATGAATTATATTAATTATGTCACTGCGTTATACATAAATATATATCAAAATAAATTTTACACACATTATAAAAACAGTGAGATCAATATACAGTATCATTATTAAATAATGGAGTAAGGCTATAGTGATAACCAAAAATAATTGACATAGGTTTTAAGTTTAAAACATTATATACAAAGTAACAAAATATTCACTACACAATGATATAACAATATGTTGGTATATCGTGCCAATCATATATTTATCATAAATCATTTTCGACACTGAAAAATATTTTTAAAAAATAGTAAAATAAGAAGTGTACATTATATTTCTACTTTTTTCTTCCGTTTTTTTCTTTGAAAGTTATTTAATGAAATATTTTTATACAAATAATAAAGACATATTAACAAAATATCTAATAACATATTATCATAACAAAACGAGAAAACTATTTTTAATGGAAAAATATGATAATACATTTTATAATACCTAAGTTGATAACTAATTTATTTATTTATAGATCGGTATTATCCAATTGCGAAAATATCTAGCCTAGTATAGAGGGGATCTATAACAATCCACGTGTCTGGAGAAAGGACCTTGATCCGAATATGAGCACCCCTTTGGAGGGAGACAGTTGCCCTGCTGAGATTGCACTCTTGATTGCGTTGCCCGACTGTGGTCATACCTTGCCAGATGATTTGTGCTTTGTTGTCCACCATTAGAACCAGTTCTGAAATAGTTCTATCCCCAGCAATAAAAATCTAAATTAAAAGAGACAATATATTAAAAATTGTATCTTACAATCAGAGCCAGAAGGTATATATTTTCAATGTCCACAAAAAAGAGGAAAATTAAAGAAGATGTAGAATGATTCAATATGATTTTGAACTGATCAAAAACAATTTGTTAAGACTAAGAAGTATATTGAGGCAACTGACATTCTTTCATAATGCAATAGTTTTACACACCTAGCTTCAATATAATTAGTTACATTCTAATTCCTGCATTGAAGTTAAATTCTTTGGACCCATTCAATCACACAGTTTTAAATGTTCTCAAGACGTAAATGCGTTATTAAAAAATGAATCACAAAGCTAACTGTAATTAGTTATTATTGTAAAATTAAGGTATAGATAGATATAAATATTTGAATGATAAAAACTTACTCTGGCCTCGATTCGATAAGTTCCGAAAAATCCATTTCTTATCTTTATACTATTATTTGTCGTGTAGGTTGAATTTTGATTTGTAAATTCGCATTTTTCCACCAAACTGTTAATGTTGACCCATCTCTTAATGAAGGCATTACCTGTTTCTAACATAATACAAATTATATAGATGTTTATTTCAAACAAATTAAAAATTTAATATTATACAAAGTACAATTGCTTACCAAAATGTCGCAATCCTCCCGACGTCCTCTGAGAACTATCTGTAAAAAAATCATCATCAACTATTTATACCTACTATTACTTTACTATTAATATTACCTTACTTTTAAAAAATAATTATTCTTTAAATACATTCTTCAATTACATATACACTAACACCCACACCGTTAAATACATTGAAAGATATTCTATAATAAAGGACAACATTCTAATCTTACTAACAAAGATATCAATGGTTATTTAAAAAATGTTACAAGTTGATTGAATAAAAGTCTTTATTATACCAACTCCGAAAAAATGAGAAATAACTTTATAGTTGGATTTTAGTAAGTACTTAATTAAAGAACGGTCTTTGCAAATTTGTAAGTTTTATTCTATAGGGCTCACTAAATGAACCAAATTTTGAAGAATTAGATAAACTTATCAAATAATTGTGGTCTTATAGTAAACTTAGTTGGATCTTGCTAACTTATCGGCTCTGTAGAAAATTTATACTTTAAACTTATCAATTTAATCTTTTTTCAAGACGAATGTGCCATGTCGGAACTATAAATGTAGAAAACAAGTGATTTTTTTAAATTTAATAAAAAATGTCATCCCGTATATAACATAATAATGAATATCAGAAAATTATCAATGCATAATAATATTTTTCAAAGGTGGAAATAATTAAGTAAATACATTGCACAATGAAAACGAATAACTTATTACTACTAAAATCTAACTTATGTAATACAAATTATTACTACTAAATTACTATATTGCAATTTTAATCTTTTATTGATGAAAATTTTGTTTGCAAAAGCTATCAATAATTCGAATAAATAAAATATAAACAAAATTTCATTAAACTGATATTGAAATTATAAATACTAATATTTGTTTATAGGTCAGGTCGATATCTGGAAAATATCAAATAATAACAATTAACTAACAATTAATTAAGAATTAACAGTCCCTTTTAAAATTAGTCAATGAATGGGTGTTGGTGATAATGGGATAACAGTTAGTAATGAAATATACTTACTTCATTTGTTTTTGTTTTTCTGTAAGGGCAAACTTCTTCGAATTTCTGAAAAACAGTTTAAAGCATTGAAGTGGAATATTTCACAAATATCTAAGATATCTAACTTTCATATACTAAAAATCCAAGACCCTAAAAACAAAAAAGTCCAGTTATTATAAATAAAGTCAATGAATTCCGCAATAACATTAATTTTAAAAATGTGCTAAAAAAGTTTTTGGAATTTAAGCCATATTATTGCAAATAAATTATATTAAAAAAAGATTATTTGTATAGGTATAATTAAGAGCTAGAATATGTCATTTATGTTTGCGAGAGTTTTATTTCTATTATTTTAACTTATATTTTCCTTATACAAAAGTATCTAAGTAGATTTGAAAACTTTTTATAATATGAATTATAAATAAACTATAATTGAGTAATTAAATGATTGGATACAGTAATATTAATGCCTATAATCAACTTACCAAGGGTGCAGCACGACTTACAATGATACACAAATGAAATAAACAGGTATACAAAACTATACACAAAAGTAAAATTTTAGCCATAATTGTGTTTTATTAAAGAAATCAATTATGCAAGATCTATGGATATCTCTAATCTGGGTTTACAATACCGTCAGCGGGAGGTTAATCTTTCTTTACGGATGACCCAACAGTTGGGTCACGATTTTATAATGTGATAAAAGTAAATAAAAAAAATTATCCCTGGAATCAGTGTAGATTCGTCTAAACTATCCCGCTGGGGAAGTGTCATTTTCCCTATTATAAACACCAGCTGGACAAAGGGGAAAACATTCTCATTGGTTGAAGGCGCCTGTCAAACTGTCCAGAATATAAAGGAGAGTGGAAAGCCAACTCTATTCTGATTGGTTAGACAAAACGCACGTTTTCCAATTATAAAGTTTACTAGATTCATGCTGTAGTAAGTGCTCACACATATCGATTTATATTTTCCTATTTTGATTATACTTTTGGTCGCTTTTTATCTGACTGACTGACCTCTCCCAGATATATTCTGTAATTGTATGTAATTGTCGGTAATTATAACCAATTAGTTCGGTGCATATAATGTAACTGTCAACATTAGTTTGGTTGGCTGATAACATATATAACTTGGTCTTGCGAAGTCGGTCCTATATATAATTCTTTTGTATAAATCATCTTTGACAACAAACAGTGGGTACAAGATTAGATTGTAATTGAGTTTTCTTACAACAGACCACATAATGACTATTTCCCATAAACTAATGGCAAGTCCCCTATAGGTATGAGTATGTAATAGTTGCATAATTTTTTTTTGTTGTATTTATCAAATGTAATTCATGGAGTAGTATATTGGTATACCTAATGATATAATTTTGAGCTATTAATTTGTAGAATTTCTATCATTGTAAAGTAAAATCAACATTCACAATATAAGATATAGATTTCTTATTTCTGAAATGCAATTGTTTTATTAGTATTATACTAACTTATAATATTACATTTATTTATTTCAGCAAGATGAAGGACGAGAAAATTACTTTTTGAAGTCACGTTCATAAAAGCAATGCTAAAAACGCAGTCATCCCAACAACTGTTGACGTACACCTCCCTGAAGTGATACCTGATAATGAAAAACACACCCAGACCACAAAGAAACTGCTGGTGTTGCTATGGGTTTGGCCGTAAACCAATATACAACATATAAGCATGTCCTGCATTTCTAGGAACTCCCAGTTATATTTGGAGGAATTTTTTCCCAATAACCTCCTATACTGCTAATTTTTTATAATTGTTATATTTTTGTAATTATATATAAATTTTGAGGTATCATGAATATAACTTTGATTATTTTTAACTCATTGGTAGATATTTATTCTTTTCTCTGTTATTCATTTTATATAATAAAATAAATATATTTTATATACTTTTATAATCAATAATTGTAATTATATAGTATAGTATAGGTACCTACAAGTGATAATTATTTTTAAATTTTATAAATTTGTGACAGAGAATATAATAAATAGATCGTAAAAGGGAATTTAGTGAAGGAATACATATAATTATATAAAATATAACAAATAATATATTTGATTGATTGTTCTGTGGGTGGGCAAAAAGATACTCTCACCCACCCTGCCCCCTCCCCCCCGTTCGCCTGAATGTACCTATAATATCCAGATTTAGTTTTCGTTGATGTTATACTATGTAGTTATCACCAGGTAATATCTAAGTCCTTTTCAAAATCAGATTCATAATTTGAATCACGAAAATCATCTATTCTTGTAAAGAGTTATATTATAATGTCAATGTATTTAATATCGATTATTCTTGTTAAATCGAGTGATAATATTTGTGTCTTTCAAAAATCCGTCATAAATTCATAAATCTGTTTATATCTCGACAAAATTGATAATTATAAAGCGGTAAATGCTCCTATGTATAATTACCGGTAATGTTAACAATACCTATCAGTATAATTTTGATGGAAGAAAGTTTGTTAACAAATTAATAAATGAAGAACGTCAACAGATTATCCATTCGAGCAGCCAATGGTGAATTTATTATTAGATTGTTGATAAGTTATCATAGAATACTTAATTACTTATAATTGTAAGTTAGTAGACTCTAAGTTGTCAACTATAGGTATATCTGCATCTGTCACTATGATTGAAAAAAGCCTAATTAATATATATTATACTGCTGTTTATTATTGAGTATTCAATTAGGATATAAAAAAAATCGAATAAAAGATCTTCTATAGATCTATATATTTGAAATATTAGGCAAATAATTTTATTGAGTTGAACCAATTATAATAGATTGGGCCCATTTTAATCAACCCTTTTCTTTTTTTTCGCAAAACGAGCTATGTCCGCCAATTCGGAAAAAACGAGATTTAATTTTTTGTCAATAAATATTCTCCATATATATATAGATATTTTATTTTATAAAAACCTATTTTAGAAGTTTTTACTACACTATATATATATTGACACATATTATTCAATATATATATATATATATTATTCAATGTATATTCTATGTATATTATTCAATGTATATATATATATACAAAGTGTTATTTTAAATTGCTTAATTTAAAAGGGTTACTAAAAATACTTTAGTGAGGAAATTGGGCCAATAAAATTTATTTACCTCTAGCAATTTAATTGGACTGATAATTTACGTAAAACTTTAAAATAAATTGAAAATAACTATAAATAAATATATAAATCATATTATTTTTAAAATGTTTAATTAATAATTCAATATTATACAAATATGTTTTTGGTACACGTTTATATGTTTGTTAAAAATATGTTGACATTAAACAAAAAAGAATTAAAATATAGGTATACATATAAAATATAATTTAAAATTGATCTACATATAGCTAGATAGTACCTATATATCAGTCAAGTGACTTATATAATTAATATTATTTATGTAGACCGGCAAACTGATCAAAAAAACGTCCAGAGCGCATTTTAAATAAATATATATACGGTATTAGTTCTGTTTTAAAGAGGGAATTCAATCAATATTATATAAGAGCTTTTGATCATTAAATATTGATTGAATTCCCTCTTTAAAACAAAACTATATTACCGTATATAATTGAAGTGCATTCCCATGAATTTCGTATTAATTATCGAAATATTCCTCCGCGGACTGTAATTAATATTGAATATTGGTCAGTTTGTAGATCTGGATAAATAATATATAGGTCATTGGGTATATATATATGTATATATTCCTTATTAAAATAAGGATCGAACAAAAATTTTAAGTATACATTATGAGTAAATCAAGAGTAACTGCCAAGTTAATATATTTCTAAATATCTCTTATATAAGGCCGCGTCCACACTGTGACTTTTTCCGTGCGTTTTTTCGTGAAACCGCAGTTTCACGCGATTTTTAGTGTCCA
>JAUZNC010049046.1:0-15685 GCA_034780395.1 Vannuccia rotundouncinata | reverse complement strand
ACCTGTTCATTATCCCTCTTTTGTTTTCCTTTACACTATCGATATCTAGTGTAGAGACACTTATATTAATTATAGACGATCACCTCACAATTTGTGTTTGATTATTCTTTAGATTAAAGACACTTTATTATTACATTTTGTGTTTTTTAATGTTGGGTTGTGAAACATATTTTTAATATTCCATTGGTTTAGATTTTATTCACGAACTTTTTATTTTTAGATTATATTGTTACTTTATTGTAAAATATTTTATACTAATTAATTGAAGAATAAAACGGATCTGGTTAGTGGATATAAAATGGGCTGGTGGAGGCCTATCGTTTTGCAATTTACATTTTTTTATTAAAAATAAGTCTGAATAGTTCATCAAATAACTTTTAACAGTATGACTTCCGCTACTATAAGCTCGGCGCCTGTTCATCCAAAAACTATTAGCTGTACAAGTATGACAGTCCGTTAGACTAATTAGCTTCGTGATAATTAATAGGACGCAATCCGTTCGTTAGGGGTGGAGGGACGCAATTTGTCGCCAACAATTATGATACTGACAATCTCGGTGAACAAAACTTACGATCTAAACCTCTCGTGAATCCGACTATGTCAAAGCCAAATCAGATTCAGAATGAAACAGTCTCCTGCATTAGCTTTGTTCCTGTCTAAATCGAAAACAGCATATTACTTCAGTTGTTTTCAGTATAACGGTTTTCTTTTAAATATTTGTATTGATTAATATTTTTTTTAAAATACTAATTTATTCACAACTCAAAATACTTTTAATACTTGACCTTTAATTATTAATATCTACTTTTTCTTGTTTTAATCAGTATATTCGTTACAAAATGGCAGTTATATAGGTACCTACGCATTAAAATATCAAAGTAAAGAGCACCACTTAAAATTGTGTTATATATTATTCGTTAATAAATTTGAAAAAATTAGTGTGCGGGAACGTTTGTTATACTTATCTTTTGATTGTAATATGTAGTTAAATATCATAGTATTTTTCGAGGATTTTTTTAAACAGAACCTATTTTTTTAGTTTACTTTTATTGTATTTTACCTCTATATTTACATTTTGTGTCTATCTCAACATTACAAATATATTTTTTAGAATTTATAGTTTTCCACAACGTTTATTTGAATTACGACGCCCGATTTGAATATTTGTATTTATTTGTTTTATATTTGCAGTATTTACATAATATATAATTACTAAAAAGACCAAACCAGATATCAAACGAATTTAATTATTTGTGATCTGAATTCTAATGTCCGGCCATCACTGTTAATTCTGTCATATATATGCCGTTAAATTAGTGAGTTAATAAATATTTGGACCGCACTTAAATTGCTACAATTCAATTAATCCTATAGGTCAATAAACAGATGTTCTTCCGAATTCAATTGATTACACTTTATTTTTAATTAGAACTTATAGGAACGAACTATTAAAATGCCAACTTGATCAGTTTATATAATCCTTGGTAACATGGTGGAACACCGGTGGGTTATAATTGCATCCATTGCAATGAATATCAACTATCTCAAATGGTTTTGTTTACTTCCATTTAAAATATATAATTATTCTGATGTGTAAAAAAACAACATATTATTAAGTGTAATATTATGTAATATTATTAAAAGCTTCTAATTTATTAAATATTTTACAACTTTTACTTAAAATACGCGTTCTGCAATTAATTCGCATAATTTAACTTTTATTATTCTACTATACAACTGTTTTGAAGCGAAATAAATGGCAATTTTTGATAAAGGAATAGAATGTAGAATGACTCCCGAAAAGTTTGAACAAAGTTCCACAATGAGAGTTAATTAAGTCATCAGCGTCCCGAATTTTTTAGGTATTATTTCATTAAAAATATATATTTTGGGGATGTGATAAAAATTTGCAAATTTGACTGTGTTCAGAGTCTACCAAAGAAGAGTATTCCAATTTGTCCTGTGGAATATTAAGAAACCGCACTGTTGATTTGATTTTCTAAATGTAGGTATTTGCATGAGTGCAATTAGGTTAAAGTTATCTGCATTCCTCAAAACCGAAGACATATGCAAAATGTGATAAAAAACGATTTGTGCAAAACGAGGTAATTGTTGTAAAAGCAGTATAGCAACCTATAGTTATGAGCATTCAACAAAATTAATAAAACAAATTTGTTTGAAAATTAGCTATACAAAAAATCAAGAAATTCTAAAATTTCTGCTAAATTATTTTCTTTGCTAATTTGAATTTTATTGATCGTTAGAGCTTTAATGTACTAAATTCAAATATTTTCATTAATGTATGTATATTAGGTAATAATGTAATTTTCAACTTAATGTATTCAGGTTAAATAACATATAATGTTCTCTTGAATGAATAATTGATTTACTACATGGGTGTTGTGATAATTCCGTATAACTATCGCTATATTGACGTTGATATCTTGTTTGAGTGCTTCCTGTTGGGTATATTTATATTAATTGGAATTTGTATAAAAACGATAAAATAACTTGTGCGTAATTATATGTTAGTATTTACTAAAAAAACTCTTATGTTTCATTTTTTCTTAAAACAAATTGATTGATAAATAATTATTTTATATATTTGTACTGTTTTTATAACTATTTACTACCATTTATATGTATATTTTTTATAACATAAAATTAGTATTAATATATTTTCACAGTTCATAGAAGAAAATTAGCTAATCGTAGATAATAAAAATTAAATTTTTGATTCAGATGTAAGTTTTGTATTTTACTTTTAATATATTTAGCTGTTATTTTTTAACAAGCCGGTAAACCCATTCAGTAAAAGTTTTTTTAATTACTTGCATCCTTCTAATGAAAAATATTTTTTACTAAAACATGAAAAGGTAAATTCACTTAAATATTTTTTATTGCATTGGATTATAATTTTTTAAACAGCATCTAATATATTCAAAGATAATATTTTTTGTAAGATAGATAGGATAAAGTTAATTTTTTTTGATTAAAATATCGTGATTTTGGTAATTAGAATACCTTCAAAATGTGCATATATATAGATCAAAATCATTAAAAATGTTCCCATAATTTTGGCCTCCGGGAAGGGTACGTATAAATATTGATATTCAATATATTTATCACATTTTATATTATATATATTTAAATGCGTGTTGAAAAAACTAAAGGCTTAGTTACTATTTCTGATAATATATATATAGGTCTAAGGGAGAAAATAACAGTTTTTGAGTTATTTCCATTTTTTGAATTTCAAGGTCACAGAAAAAGTCTCAAAAACGGCTCTGGAGACCCTCCTATATACAACCCACCTTGCCAAAATTTGTATACAATATGCATAATTTAATTTTGCGAGGAATGGTACTAATAACTAAATGTTTATAAGATGTATAGTTTTCGAGATATAATCGAATAAATTATCAATCATTTACAATTAGTAGTATTAATGTTAACTCTTAAATGACGACATAACATCTCCTTTTCCCCCCCAAATGGATGATTTCGAAATTTAAAAATTGAATATATTATAAAATATTTTATATATTACAAAAAATCAGATGCTGGCATCCAATTGCACTGTAATATTTATTTTATTTGTTTGTTCAGGTCCATCTATTCAAGTATGAAGATTGAAGAGCCACAATAATAGCCAGTTCTGATTCATCATGGAGGACGAAGATCCTTTCGAAAATTTCCATGTAATACAAGACAGGACACTGACTGGTCATTGTGCTGTTGTGTCAAGAAAAAGCTGGGAAGGACCTGCGAGACGCTTATAAGAAATTTTTTATCACGCTGCATATAAAACCCTCGAAGATGAACGGAAAGCTTTTGTAGACAATGATATCCCTTTACTTCTTGGGGTCAATTTGCAGTGCTTAGATGATGGTTCGGGGATCGCCTCTACAATGCTGAAAAATGAAGCTAAATATCACAATGGGTGTCGAGGACATTTCCGTTCACATAACCTTCAGCGAGCAGTAGAGAAGCGTTCAAGAGAAGACTCAGATGGCGTTGCCTTCAGTCCCAAAAAACTCGTACTAGTTTTAGTGCGTCCCTAGATCGGAAAAACATTCAGTGTGTCTGCTGTAAAATGTTTCAAAAAGATATGAGGGATGAGCCAATCCACAGAGCAAATAGTCAAAACTGTAGTCGGAATCTCTGCAAATGGGCTGTAGAGTCCAAGAACTGGATTGTCCATGCACGCTTGAACACTACAATTGATGCAGAGGCTGGAGATGTGCATTATCTCATATCCTGTTACAGAAAGCTGAAGAATGAGGCCCGTGCAGCTGAGAACAAATCATCAAATGCAGAGACAAATTATGCCAGGCAGCAATACGACCCCTTGGTATTTGTTCAACTTGTAGCATTTGTGCAGTTTAATAATTATACCTTCAAGCTAGCTGACTTGAGAAAATTGTACGATCGGCATCTGGTCCAAATGAACTCGAAATGGACTGGATCATACGTACATCCGACGAGGTTCAAAGAACATCTGTTACAGAAGCTAGGACCAGATTGGTCTGAATACGCAGAAGGTCGTGACATTTACATCTTTCACATAAAGACGGTTGGTGCTGCTCTAGCGCAGGCATCTCGCATTAATGTGAGTGATGATGAGGCAAAGAAAATTGTTGAAGTCGGTCTCATTCTGCGCCAGCACTATACTTCAGGTACAGAAGCATTTCAGTGGATCATTTGACCAGAGTTGCCTGAGTGAGCCTGTCAGTAAGCCTCTCTTGACCCTTTTGGACGTCTTACTCGAAGGCTCAAGTTCTATTGAGGATAAAGTAGCAGAGGACCAGGCTAGCGTCAGTGCTAGATTCAGAGTCGCCTGCACTATATCTCAGTTTATATGTAGCAATGCTGCAAAGCAATCAAGCAGTACCCGTACTCTTTACTAGATGAAGGAGAGAGAGAAACACCATTTCTTCTCTATGTAGGATTAAAACTGCATGCAAGCGCTCGTCAAAAAGGTACGATTAATACTTTTCATGGAATGTGTTGTCGGTATCATTTGACCGGGTCATGGAAGTTAGGAAGGGGCTTGCTATTTCTGTGTCCATGCGATTTGCTGAAGATGGTGTCGTTTTGCCTTTCAACATCTAGCGTGGAGTATTCACCACTGGAGCAGTTGACAATATCGATGAGTCTGGCCGCACTGAGCTTCATGGTATTGCCATTTCACTGACAAACCATCTCACTCATGAAAACACTGGGATATCTCCTCCACAATGTAGGGTCAATCTCCCTGGAGACTTTGCCATCGTGCCATACATTAAAGAATTCGCAGGACAATAATCAGCTTTGCCGACATTCACAAAAAATCCACGGGTAGGAGTACCTGATGATTCGTGGCTTAACCACGTCCACAAGGTTACAACTCAAAAAATAGAATGCTTCAAGAAATGCCAGTGACATTCTCTGGATTTTATTCCCATGGCCAGCAAGCAGAAGATATCCGACCACGAGCCACGTTCGGTGTCTTTCCTATCTTTGAGGAAAAGGCGTCAACGATGGCAATGCAAAAACATGCAACGTTTGTTGTCAAGAAAGCAATGGATTTCATAAACCCAGGCCAAATTACAGTCATTGTAGGCGATTGCCCGATTTATGCACAACAGAAGAAATGCAAATGGGTACACTCTGACGAGGTCGGTGAATCAAAAATGATGTCCTTCATTGGCCTTCTGCACATGGAAATGACTTCACAAGAATGTGGAGGGAGACTACTGGGTGGATCTGGCTGGAAACGGATGTTCTCCATAGCCAACATCTTCACTCCTGGTGTCGCAACATCTCTATTTGGTGGAAAGCATGTTAAGTGTACACGTTAAACATATCATCTCAATCTCGCCTGGTTTAATACACTCAGAATTCAAGCATATGACGAATACTGTCAGGATGGCTATGGACCTCATGAATCAATCGAAATGTGGGAAAAGCGAATCATCAGCAATGCTCCAACCTGTTCACCTTTACCAACAGACCACCTAAAGATCTGAAGAAAGGCAGTTGGCGTCTTCGAAAACAAACACAGCTTTCATCACTAGAATGTTTATGTCACAACAAGTACGTCCCTATGCAGATGCAGATGATTTTTTCAAATACGAAAATCAGAGCAAACCTCCATCACTGTCGGATCGAGGAAATCTTCGGTCGGGAACAAAGTCTGATATCTTAAGTTGTCTTCCAGGAATGCCTGGTCTGGGACGAACTCCAGCAGCTAGAGAGGCTTCTGTAGTTGTTCTCGACATGGCTGCAGTAGTCCGCATCATCAAGCCCCAGCATGCCAGCGTGTTTGGGGAGTACCTATAAATGCAATTGCTGCCGTACTTAGAGCGCCATATGATGAACGGAACAACAAGAGTAGATGCAATCTGGGACACATATAAAGAGACAAGTCTGAAGTCCCAAACTCGGATAAAACGGGGTGGGACTGCATCACGCAGAACACGGATTTCAGACAAGATACCTATACCCAAGGGAGCTCAATGACAGTTGTTCCTCAAGGATAGTCAAAACAAAAATGAGCTTTTCCAGTTTATCAGTATGGAATTGCAAAGGTAAATTCGCAGTACCATCTGCTGACAACAAAGGCTGATATCGTACTCAGTCAGCAATAAGCCTACAGACTTATCAGATTTGTCTCCATGTCAACAAGAGGAAGCGGACACACGGATGATGCTGCACTTGCGCCATGCTGCTGATCAGGGTCATACAAAATCGTACCTCAGGACGAAAGATAGTGATGTTGCAGTGTTGGCCAGCCATTTCTTCCACGTCCTAGGACTCTCAGAGCTCTGGGTTGGATTCGGATCAGGAAAAACATACAAAGACATTCCAATCCACCATATCTCAGAAATGTTGGGATTATAACGTTGTCAAACTCTGCCCTACTTTTATGCGTTCACAGGCTGTGACGTTGTGTCTTCCGTGATGGGAATCGACAAGAATACTGCATGGAATGCATGGGTGAGCTTTCCTGAGGCAACCATCACATTCACAGCCATCACCCAAGACCCAGTCAGTCTAACGCTTGATTCTCTCTATATGAGACGCCTGGAGCGCTTGACAGTACTTATGTACAAGTAAGAACTGTGCTGGCCAATCTGTGAATGAAGCGAGGAAGCTAATGTTCACCCAAGGCTTCAAGTCTCTTGACTCCATTCAACCGACCCAGAATGTTTTCTTCTAGCATGCTAAACGAGCTCTTCACACAGCAGGATTCGTCTGGAAGCAGTCCCTCTCGAGAAACCTGGAGATCCCAAATCCCAGTGACTGGGGCTGGGAATGGAATGCCAGAACTAACCAGTGGGTGTCATATTGGACGGTTTTGCCAGACGTCAGCAAGGCTTGCTCGCTGCTCCTCCAATGTGGGCCTGTAAGGGTAGCTGCAAGTGTCATCGAGCTGGACTCCATTGTAGTACATTGTGCAAGTGCGAAGAGGGCTGCACTAACAATGACAGTGAAATTTGATGTTCATGCAACTTTTGTGTTTTATGTATACAACTGAAACGACTCGTTTTTTTTGCATAATTTCTTTAGTTTTTTTGCGTATGATGTTATCACAAAAATATGTGTTTGTTGTATGGTATTAACGGAAATTGTTGACTCTACTATAGAGTGTAAATATTTGATTACTGTAAATAAATTACGTGAGATATAAAATGTCACAAGAAAACGAACTCATTTTTTTAGTAATATCTTTAATTTATTTAGAATTTATATCTGCAAATGATCATAAACATCGCATTTATATATAAAAAGTAGATGAAAACTATAAAATGACGTCAGAAATGAATTTCTCGACCCAAAAAAACCTAGAAAAGTGGTATTATAATTGGTTCTGACCTTAATACGAGGCTTTTCAGTTTCCTGTGGTGGCCATCTTGGATTTTGTGCATAACGGCCACCAGGGGTCTACCCTAACTTGTGTATAGTGTTTTTTTGTAAACGTCATATCCATACATATTAACACCTTGCAAAGTTCTAAAAAGTTATCACAAAGTGCCCTATTTTTTGGAATCCCCACTCCACTATATTAAATATATGGTCATAGGTATATCACAACCATAAATGTACATGTTATTAAAAGACTTATCACAAGCTAAAGATATTGTAATAGCCTAATGAATAGAATTCTTATTTTTTAAATAATTTAAACATCGCACATAATTACGATATACCTTAATGTAATTCGCAAATCAGAGGAATAACAATTATACATTTTAACGGAAATATATTTGAAATAGTATAACTGACAAATATTACTCACATAAAAATGTATAACTACAATAATATTTTATTTGTGAAGTTCTAAGGCAACTGTCCTACTTACATTAACTAATTATACATTTGAAGTTATCATGCAACTGTCATTTGACCTACATTACCTTATACATTTGAAGTTATCATGCAACTGTCATTTGACCTACATTACCTTATACATTTGAAGTTATCATGCAACTGACATTTGACCTACATTACATTATGCATTTAAGGTTTTCATGCAACTGACATTTGACCTACATAACCCTATACATTTGAAGTTATCATGCAACTGACATTTGACCTACATTACCCTATACATTTGAAATTCTCATGCAACTGTCATCTGACTACATTTGTAAATGAATTTGAAGTTCTCATGCAACTGTCCTTTGACATCGGTAGCTATACATTTTCTTAAAGATTAATCATGTACGTGGCCTTATAGTTTTCGATATCTACGAACACCATTTTTAAAATATATCCACACATTGCCATCATCGCTAGAGTCACTGTCTTCTTCATCAGGGATAAATCTTCCACACAATAACGTAACGAAACTCCAACGAAACCTTGGCAAAAACGCCATGTATAGTAGAAAATGAGAGGAGTAACTGCAATCTTTCAACGAGGACAGCAGCTTACAAATATGTCGCACTCTGTGATTTAATTCCACAGAAAACTGGTTTGGTTGTCTTTCAATGTACAAGCGAACTAGAATTGCAATTGAGATTGGCATCAGGAAAAGAAGAAAAATGCCACTTAGACCAAGATGACCCAAAATCCTCGACATTTCGGAAAATTGATCACACATATTGTTAGTCATTAAGTTATGACGGTCACGTTGTATATGTCTCATTTTAAAAAATATCGCAATAATAATTATGAATATAAGGAAATTTGGAATTACAAAGATGCAAAGTGTCTTGAAGTACAATCCCAGACGCGCAAAAAGTCCAGCTTTGCCCGATGCGTGCACTTCACAACGAACTGAATCCGAATGATTTAGATGCTGAACCAAAGAGTGGTTCATAGCAAGAGGAATTGTTAGTATGAAACCAATGATGCAGATAACTATGCAGATACGAATCACTGCACCTCTATACCTTCTGAACGAAAACCGAAATGGATAATAAATTGATAACATACGATCCAGGCAGAACATAACCATAATATAGGAACTGGAAAAATACATAACAGAGGGAAGATATTCCATAACTTTGCACCAAGAAAGTGAAATGGAATCAAATTTTATGAAGTATTTACAGTCAGTTAAGAAATGCATTCCTCTACCAAGAAAATCATCCATGATAGTGTTTATAATGAGAACACAGGAGTTCACGATAGCCAAAGCAACACAATAAACAGAAAATCGAGACTTCATATGTGATTCTCTGCAGAAAATAAGGACAGTCAGGAAGTTTCCTACAAGTCCAACTATCGCTATCCCCGGAGAAATGTAACCTCTAAACATTCCCAAAATTCTATCCAAATCTTTCAATTCATTATGAAATTTATCGTATTTCAATGAATCATTTGTGCACTGTAATGATGACCTATTCGCCCAATTCATTAGTGAATTTTTTGGTAAATCAGTAAGTTTTCTATAAATTTGGTATCACTAAAACTATTCCACGTATGTGTATCCTTTAATATGGTATTATTAATATGCTATTACTAAACAACATCTATAAACTGCAAATTGGAATGACACTAATTAGAAAGATATAATTAGTTTCCTAAATGGTTAAGTATGATTAACGCGTTTGAAATGCAATGCCAAAAGACTATGTTTAGCTTCGAAAATGTAATAAATCATTTAATTAGGTCAATATACAGCATATAATTGGATTAATAGGATTATTGAGTATATTTGAAACGGAAACTACAGAATGGAAGTTATTTAAGCTATTTTATTGCACTATCAAAAATAAGCTTTTCATCATTATGACTATACTGATATTGTTTCAACAACGAAATTAATTTGGATAAATAAATGGATAAACCATAGACTTTAAGTATAAAAAGAATAACCGACGGTATGTTAAAATTCAGATTTTCAACAACGTATTTGCTAAAAATTGTCTGGGATAAACCTTTTCTGCAGAACTTATCTATTCAATAAATTTTGAATATCCTAAAAATAAGTAATTAAATTAATAGAAATAACACTCAATTATTATAGGTAACATGTAAAAATGACCATCGCGTACACATGAAATAATATACATTCATAAATTAAAGAGACACAAAAATACATTACAAAGATCAAAGTTCATAATGGACAAAATATCTAGCAGAATTATATGTGTTGGTGTGTTGCTGAAACGTCCGGTACAGCTGAGTGAAACAAAAATTAAAACGACTTGTTTTGGAATAGGGTTGGGTTGGTCTACCACTTCAGATTGAGAAGGAAGGCAGACTTGTCGAAGTCGCGACGAGTAGACAGAGAAGAGAACTTTCGGCAATTACAGAGAGTTTCAGCTGGAGATAAAGCGGGAGAATTGAGAATTATAGAGGCGCGTATTGCAATATTGACCTAGTTACAAGCCCGAAGTAAACTTCCCGAAGACTGGATTCATGTGCTTTTGGACGGTGTTTTGATATTCGACTTTTAATAGTAATAGTAAACCGAGAAGGATAGTATTAATTGCTTATAACAAGAGAAAAATTGGGAAGAAGATGGTTTTGTTCTTACTGGTATATTAATGTTTAAGTAGTTTGTAACGGACCATAGGAGGGTGTTGTTATGTTCTTTAAGGATATGATGATAGGTCGTCGCTATTGATGCGAATAGCAGAGAGGTGTGTTGTTCATATATTTGACGATACAGAGTCATTGTGAATTGTACGAAGGCTGCTATCCACAAGGCAAATAGGGCAGGACCTAATTAGCACAGATCATTGAGGAACTCCGTTTCAGTTGAGAAAATGTAGGTTTACATATATATCAAATAATATAAATCCCATTCCAATATATTTTAATCCAACGGTTTGTACGCCATATATACTCATATTAACATCGTTTATACAATACAATTGTTGATATTTTACATAAATGTATGTACAACTGTGTTCATTAACTGCAGTGTCCACTTCTAAAAATCTAATTAATCGTTTTAAGAATTTATACAAATCATTTTGGCAATTAGTTTGAACTCACATAAATTGAATAGTCTATAATTGTATAGTCAGTTTGATAATAAAATGTGCGATGTTCAAACACTATACAAATCCACTTAATTACCATTTTACTAATGAGCCAACATAACGATTTATAATTATATGAGAACAGAATATACGGCACTTTTGAAAATTTTACAAATAGTTTGAAAGAATTCACATTGTAGGAAATATGTCTAAGACTCTTTTAATATTATATATAGGTACCTGATAGTATGATACACCTGATAGTTTATAAAGTTATATATTTTATATTAAGTTATGTAACATTAAGATAACATTTAATTAAACTTAGAACATTTTAAATAAAGGTATACACATATTTATACGATTATGTGCAATCTACTGTTAGAAACCAACACTATACACAGGTATATTCCATTTACTACATAGATATAATATCTATATATATAGCTATTTACTGGTAATAATAAAATACGGATTAACAACAATATCTGCACGAAAACTTTTCAGATGCGAAAATAGTGGTTGTGCGAACATTGATATCGTAATTACTTACTTCACAAAATACGCACATTATAACAAATTATGACAGGTAAAATCAATAGCAAACTGTTCAAATTAATTAAATATAAATTTACAAAAATTTAAAAAAAAACATATATTATTATTATAAATTTAGCATACAATTATATGACAATAAAGAGCCATAATTTATATATAAAATTAAAAGATCTATAGTTACTTATGCAAATCATTAAATTTAGCGATTTGGTCTACTTCCCAACTCTATTTGTAAAATTATGAGCAAAATAAGATTTCGCAATTTTGTCTTGCAGTTTTTATTTCAGATAAAAACAAATTAAGCTTATATACCGATGTAGATATGGGGCTGTTCTGAAATGACGTCACACTTGAAAGGGGGTCGTGTAAAATGTGACAAACGTGACGTATAAGGAGTATAGTATATATATATATTCATAATGTGACGTTACATTTTCCTTATTTTTGTGTATGTTTTTAAATGCATTAAGAATTAGTAAACCACTAAATTTAATTAATTAATATAGTGAAAAGGTTAAACTAATTATTGTGTGACCTTTTGTTTTCATTTCAACAAAATCATTAATATATAAGTTTATTTTTTATTTAAACAATTGAATCTGTGACGTCATTTCAGAGGGAGTGTCTAATTTTTGACGAAGTTTGACGAAATGGGGAAGAGGATTCAAAAAGTCTCTAAAAAGTGTGACATCATTTCAGAACAACCCCTATATTGATAAACCTTTCAAACAGCACGATAACCAACCAATCACGTTTTTTGTTTTATGGTCTCAGCTATTTTAATTATGTTATATACCATGAAGATTTTGCAAATTAATTTGATTCTTTTTGGAACCAAATTGCAAGAATAAACACTATTATTAGGAAGTTTATAAATCAGACGACCGAAGATAGCTATATAACATGGGGGGTTAACAATATATTATAAAGAAACACGAGTAAAACATTATACGCAACTTAATCCGTCACTTATATATCAGGATCTAGACAACCTACAGACTAATGAATTATACAATTGGAAAGCTCGTCAAAAAATAAAAATAAATTTTCAAAAAAATTTAAAAAGGTTACGTCTTAAAGATCTGAAAATTTCAAAAAACGAAAAAATGAGATCCTCATGAGCCACTTAAATCTTAGGATCTAGACTACCTACGTACGAATGACTTATACTATTAGAATTATCGTCAAAAAATAAGAATAATTTTTTTTTAAATTTCAAAGATTACGTTTTCGATTCAAAAATACAAAAAACGTAAAAATGAGATAATTCTGTCAAAAATCTATCCATCACTTATATATCAGGATCTAAACTACCTAGACTAATGAATTATTCCATTAGAAAACTCGTCAAAAAAAAAAATTTTAATATACGATATTGTTGAGTTATCATAATTAACCACCTCATTTCATAGAAATTGCATTATATACAATAGTGTATTATTATGTCTTTGCATTATATATTTTATGATTGTTTGAGTCAGTATATGTGTAATTTGGTCACAAATTTTAAAATAGGATAAAATTAGTAGTTTACTATTCCCGGTCAAATTAAGGTTAATATAAAACTTTGAAATTAATATATATATTTGGCTTACATTTTTCCCCCCCACTCTGTTACTCTAACAGGCCTCCCAGCTTTCACAAAATAACATAAATTGTAAGTTTTTAAAAAATAGTTTTACATTTTAAAATATCCAGCGATCCTGTAAATTAAATGTTATAAAATCAATGAAATCGATAAAAAAGCTTAAAAACAATCTTATTTCTAAGCCATGAGGCCCGGCTATTACCACATCTTCAATCAGAAACATGGAGAAGGTGTGGTAGACCTGGCTCGGATGAGAGAACATAAGCCGATGCTGCACTGATTTATTAGAATCTAAATTTTCGTAGTACAACTACATAATCATAAATTTATGATTATGTAGTTGTACTACGAAAATTTAAATTCTAATAAATCAGTGCAGCATCGGCTTATGTTCTCTCATTTTATTTATTCATGTATTGCAATAAAATGAACATATTCCAATAAACAAACAAACATAAAGACAACTAGATATTTTAAGACTACCTGTTATGAGGTATGGTTTAATTGACATTTTGGATACCATCCTCCAACAAACTAAGGAACTGAAATCCCTGGTTATGCACTTGGAATTTTTTTAATATTTTATGCTTACTGCCTTGATTTTGAAAGTAATTTATAGTACTCAGGGCCATAGCTAGCAGGGGGGGCAAGAGGGACTGCTGACCCCCGCACCTATTTTTAGTCACAGAAAATAGTACCCCCTGCTCCTCTTTAAATAACAAAAAAGTAGTGCCACCCTGCACTTTATTATTTGGGACTAGAACCTCTGCTACCTAACTTCAAAAACTAAAAAATAAACTAGGCACCTAAGTAGTTGAACAGTTAGTAGCCTACTCATAACATGTAGGTATATTATTAATATACTTACATGTTATGAAATACATTTCCATCATTTAATCCTAATGCCTGATTATTGTTGGCACCTTTTTGAATTACTGCCCCCCCAGTAAAAAATTCCTAGGTACGGCCCTGGTACTTTATAATTTATTATACTGTTTAAGATTTATAGTCAAGTCAGCAAAGGCCAACTTGGTGAATACAATGGTCAAGTCGGCGAATATAATTATTAACTCAGCTAATGGTCTATATACAGGATCACACTGTCACTATATTTTAACAATTTACACCAATTTAAATTTAGGCTATTTTATGTTATAAGTATGATTTAAACCACACTATATTTAAATAAAACTATTATATGAAATTAATTAAGTAGTAATGAAAAGTATTATATAAAAAAGTGTAATAAGAAAAATATAGAAAATGAAATAAAGTCTAAGTCAAGAATATACATAAATAGTCTATTTATAAAATATGTGAAATATATAAATTTGTACAAAATATATAAATAAATTGGCATGTATTAAAGAAACTTGGCCCTCACTCTATAACTAAAAATTTATAGAGGTAAAGCTGGAGTTGAGTAAATGGAACTGCAAGTACATAAAAGTCTCAAAGCAGAAAAAATACCATTTTCATAAGAGTCCCAAGCTTCAAAAATTTGCCCTTGAACATGACAATATTTTTGCTGCTGAACTTTCTTCAATTTTACATCATGGACAAGCCTTTCATGTATGTGAAACCAGCCAACACTCTGTTATAAAATGAAAGTAATCACTCAATAATATATATACTTTTTTATAGTCTTGCTTCTGCCACCTTGACATTAGTATAAATACTAGAGAAACTTGTTTCATGCAATCACCAGATTTCACAAAGGCATGGAGTGAAAATAGCTGGCAAAAAGGCACTTTGACTATTTTGAAAGTGCTGTCCAAATACCAAGTATAAACAGTTAATAATTTACCTAGTAATATATATTTTTAATTTATATATATATAATTTGCCTAATCTCTCAATATATATATAACTTTTTGTTATTGAAATTTGAGAATATCATGCAACTAATCTAAATAACAGCTCTATTTCTAGCTGTGTAGTGTTTATACATAATTGTGATTTTCAGTTCAGTGTTTCTATTTCACAGACTGTCAACTTTTATGATCAATATTTTCGGAAAGTCTAAAATGTAATAGATGTAAAATTTTGTATAAAAATAATAAAATACTAAATAGAATATCTATATAACAATATATATTATCATATATATAGA
>JAUZNC010049035.1:0-15687 GCA_034780395.1 Vannuccia rotundouncinata | reverse complement strand
AGAACTTCACAGAATTCATAGATTCACAGAACTTCACAGAATTCATAGATTCACAGAACTTTGCATATCGTGTATCTATAATAACTTTTGGAGACGCGGTTTTTTATGATACAACCTATATTTAATAAATATTTACATATATTGCATGTGTCCTTATAAATCACTATTTAAATACTGTATTAGATCAAAAGGATTTCTGCAAATATATTATTTCAAAATTGTCAATAACCGTAATAATTTTCCAGTTATCTGAAAATATTAAAATATATCTTTTTCATCCTCTAATTTAATCAAAAATACACAAAAATTTTCAATTTTTTCTGATGCCTAAAGATATATTTTTAAAAGGATTAAAAAGGATTACTTTAATTGTTATACAAAATGTTAAAATAATCTTAGGACATATATTTATATATCATCTACAACGTCATATTATGTCGTTTATTGTTTTGTACATATAATTTCTAAATTTTATTTCTATAAAATTCACTATAAATCAGAAAGGAGTTCAGTATATTGTTTCGAAAATATTTATTAATGAAAAGTATTAAGAAAATGTAATGAAGTTGGCATTTACAACTGCTTGCCCGATACATTATCTGATATCTTAAAACGATTTAAATATATTTAAAATAATTGTTCTAAAATATTAAAATTCTGTTAATTAATTTTCCCTATTTAGATAAGAAAATAGTATAAGCAAATACTATGAAAACATACATAATATAAATAATATAAAATAATATAAATACTTTGTATAGTACTTGCAAGTAATGAATTTGAAATAATTGTATAAAAGTTAAATGGACATTATTGAATGAATCACGTAAATTCAATCCTATTTACTAATAATTTTTCTACCAAGTTTTCCATAAATTAGTTAATTAAATCCAAATTTAGTAAACGAGTTTTAGCGAAAACAACATATTAAATAGTTATACATTATTTGATAAATAATTATATTTTCTATATTATAATATTTTTCTAAAAATACAAGATAACAGATTGGAGCTATAACATCTCATTTAGATAACAATTATATAGGTATTAAAATAATAATATCAGAACAAATCATATTTGTGTTAATATATGGACAGATTGTGAAGAATATTATTCAATATGCTTTAATAATATATATTATATATATGTACAACAATATTTTCATCGTTATTAAATGCATAAAATGATCACAGACTTTTTGTATACAATCAAATATAGCAAATAAAGGGGAAAACTGGAAGACTAGACATCTTTATCTTCTAAGCAATCCTTCCAGTTCATTACGAGCAATAGATTTCTCTAGATGTTGCAGTGAATCCAGATCCATACTCCGGTCTTCACAGAACCGCCTCAATACAGCCAATGCCCCGATCACCTCAAGAATCGACGGGGAAGCTGCAATGTTTTGACCTGCAACTGTAGAGGTCGGGATCATACCGTTGTTAGCCGATAAGGAGGGGTGTGAAGTTGCCGGTTGAATTGGTGGAAGTTGACGGGTGTTGATTTGACTGTTGCAGATAGAGGAGGGCTCTGACATAGCCGAAGTAGGCGTATTGAGTCGTCTAGGGGTGATGCGGGGTTGCCGAAAACCTTCCAAATGTGAAGATGTGTTGGGAAAACCGGTTTCTATATTGGACCAGTTGGCAATGGGAGTTGGCACAGGTGTTATAGAAACTGGTGTTGTAAATTCATCGCTTTCCAATTTAATCTAAACGATAACGAATAATGTATGCCATAAATATTTTCGAAGGGTTGACACTAAAAAACAGGAATAAATAAAAATATATTACTCACAGTGGACTGATTACGCTTGCCGTAAAAATCCGTGGAGTTATTGCGTTCTTCCCTGAAGACTGGAGCTGAATCTATTTTGTTGTACTGCAGCCTGCGACGAAGCATTTTCGAATCCCGAGTATTCAAGGACATCGATTTGGTAGGCGCTGATCGTTGAACATAAACCGAAGCTTCTTTTCGTTCCTGACTTGGCTGTGAAACAAGATTAAAAATTATAAAACTTCAGTGAATATCAGTGACGAATGAAGTAATGGGGGGGGGTGTTAGGTTGTAATTCTATTTTGATACTTAAATGTAACTTACGACTCATGAAAATTCTTTTTTTTTAAACTTGAAATTGCCATCCTTTCAAACTTAAGAGTTGAAATAATAAAAGTTTACTACTTATTATTATATTTCAGAAAATGGATAAATCACAATCAGAAACTATATTTATAAAACGGAATAATTGTTACACAAATATTCAACGCAATAAGATTACTCAAATCCGGAATAAATAATTATTGGATGAGTTATGAGATAAAATTGGAACGAAATTATGAGATTATCCAGTTATAGTTAGTTCTACTAATGATAATAAATAGTGCATAGATATATTTTTTATTATTTTTTAGGATATAAAAAGGGAACTTTAATGGTTTCAAAGTTTAATATTGTATTTTTCTATCTAACTATATATATACATTAATCTCCAGCTTTTGATTGATAACAGTTAGTTATAGTGCATTATGCCATGCGTGATCAGCAGCATTTTTTAGATGATCGATGATCCAGTAAGAGATAAACCACGAATAGTGCTTTTTGAATGTATGTTCATTTTAAGCACATTTATTTGGAAGTACTAGCGACGAAAAACATATTAATTCATTTTAAATATTTCTTTCTCACACGCTATCAAAACATGAATTGAGCAAGCGTTATTTGAGTTCCATATTTAAAAAACTTGAGTAAATATACGAGTCACTTTGGTGTTAAAACGAGTGAGGTAAGAGTAGACGTAGATTAGTGAAATTGGTCATTAAAAGTTATATAACTTGTTTACCCTTTCCTCATCTTGTTGTTTACATTGACCATGGTAACATTTTTGATGGCAACATTGATTTTATCAATACTAATTATAGACTGGGTATTTATTGTTCAAGAGTTTTATGATATACCAAACAGAATTTCTATTTTGTAAAATATTTCAATGAGTTTGATTTTGTGGAAAGGCTTTAAAAACGCTAAATTAATACAAAAATGGTGTTGTTATTGATTAATGAACCACATTTATTTTAGAATGTTGTGTAAACAGCGACAAGAAATTTGGGGCATTTATTGTCTTCAATTATCGCTAAAAACTAGTTATAAATGTCATTAATAAAATAGTAACGAAAATATTCAGTTTTAATGCTGTTTCGTAATAGTGTTGCCTTATTGAATTTATTATGACTATTATTTATAATTTATTTCGTAAAAGTCCCATAAAAGTCACATGAAATGATTAGTTATAAATTAATATATTTACTGGAATTCTGGAATACCTTTATAGTTTCACTAATTGTTTGCTTAACCATTATTGTAATTATATTGAATTATTTCGACTAGAATTTGGAAATAATGATTTCTGCCTTATTCCTCTTGCACCGAATTCAAAAGAACTATAAGGTTATAATCTACTCTTTCATCTATTGTTGAGTTTTTAAATAAATTATTTCACAGGTTAGTTTTTTATCAATAAATAGAAACTTATATTATTTTTATAAATCCTAAAGCATTATATAATATCATGTTATATAAGTTCATATTATATAAGTTATAAATATTCCAGATACATTCAATCTGTTGACTTGTTTCAATTATTCATTGTCTTTATTCCTATATAATGTATTGTCTTCATAATAGGTATTATCAGCTTTTTGGTTTTGTTTTCTTCTTCGAAGTCAAATATAGATATATAAATATAAAGCGCTTAAAAACTATATAATATCTATACGTGGGTAAAATAATGATTCACAATTTTTAATTATGCCGAATATTTCTGTAAAAATGACTCGTTTATACAGACTAATGTAGCTATATGTATTTTTAAAAATGTGATTGAATTAGTTGCAATTGACTGACAATTATTATTTATTACTGATTTTTATTTAATGTAGTAGATTAATATATAAGTAGGTACATAATTTACCTTTTATTTGGATTATATTCTTGTAAGAGAATTTTTTAACAACAAGCGTATTTTTTCATTCATTAATTACTATAATAGAGGTACCTGGTGACGTCATCATCACGAGAAATCAAAAATGGTAACTGGATAGTGACTGCCTTCAGCAGATTTGAATTCAGTGCATTAAATTAAATAGGAAACCGTTGAAAAGATTAATATATATCTTCTGTAATATAGTGCTTTATAAATTGTTATTAGTTCTAAAATTGATGACGTCATCAATCGATTATACAGAGAGCCCTCCAACGAGCCCCCAAAATAGAGAGAGCCCTCCAACGCGGATTTGAAATCAGCGCATTAAATATTATTAAATAGGAATCCATCAAAAAAGTTAATATATTAATATCCAACTCGGTTACCAACTCGATCTGACTAAAATATAAAAATATTAGTAAATGGAATTAAGATAGATTTTTAAAAAATAGAATATTGGCATCATAATAAGGAATATATATTTTTGAAATAGAGAGACAACCTAAACTATAAAGAAAGATATACACGTAAAATAAAAGACTTACAGATATATGATTTTTCCACTTTAAAGAACGTCTTCTGTTCGAGTTATTTATTACATATGTTTGTGCTTTTGAGGTTGGATGAGTATTAGGATCATGAGTATGGTTCCGAGTTGCCACAACAGTTTTACCCATACTTTTGGCTCTACCCATGCAGCCGGGAAAACGACAACGCCAGTAAATTGTAAATAGTCTCTGTTTATCGCGATGATATACGTATCCACGATATAGAAGCTGATCATTGCCTTTAGATGATTTCACAAATTGGGCTTCTTCATCAATACTTGAATCGTTGGTTAAAACAGAAATAAGAACTTGTTGGTTTGGTCTGGTCTCTTTAGTCGAATCCATATTTTGTTCGTTCAAATTGTCTCCTTTATTTGCCGCCTGCAAATCTAATTCGGTTGAAGGATTTGCTTCGATAAAATCATTGTCTTCTATTATATAAGGAATATTAGCATCAGATTCCTTTGAATTTGACATAATTTGATCAGAATATTCCATGATAATTAAATCTTTTTCGACATATAATAAGCAATTAATAATAATAAATGTAAAGTTATTAATTTACAAAGTATAGAGGCAGTCACAACGTTATACGGATTAGTCTAGAGTTTAAAAGGAGAAAGCCTGAACAAACTCTTTTATTTAGTGCAGATACAAGAGTATGTAGCCAAATTCTCTCGTCGACACGAAAGCGAAAATATCGATTCGTGTTTAGGCTGGACCAATCCGCTTCTTAGTAGAATTCGTGACGATCATCGATCGATACAGTTATGTCGACATCGCCGTAGTAAAGTTTATTCGTGCGACTATCGCCTCAGAACACAAGCTTTATAATCAGTATTCATTGTAGGCTGTATTATCCACCAAAACGATGTTACAAAACTGTTTGGAGAAAATAACTGAAGCAGTTATCCTAGGTACTTGCTGTGGAAAATTATAATATATAGGTTCTAAACTTTTTACTGCAAATTATATAGACATGTTATATATAATATCATTTAAAACCAAAAATGAGAAAAGCGGTAGGTATAAAAATACATTAAAACCTTAAAATAAATTAAATAAAAAATGAATGTTAGATCAATTTCATTTAAAATTATCATAGCTAACCACATAGGGTTAAGTATAATTAGTGCAAAAGCCAAGTCTATTTTACTGTAAAAGCTAAATATCCCACGACCGAAAACAGATAAAATGGTGCCCGAACAAAACTATTGTGCAAAGCTATTGTGCTAATTCTCTATCTAACTAAAAAAAGAATCAAATCAAAAAATTATATTATGAGGTCACCAGTGTCAAGATATTGCGGTTACTTACCGATATGGTAGGATAATTATTAAGATTATGATCCAACTTCCTGCAGTCCTCACTTCGTGTCATAATGATGAAAGGTACTATAATATACTAGCGCTGATATATAATACAAAATTAGCTCTAAACAACAGTATTTAATTCGATCATCTTCCGAAATTGCTATAGACAAAAGGGTTCGTGGTGAAAAGTAGTCATTAAAAAGTCGTAATGTATAAAAAATCGTATATATATAGAAAGTCGTATTCATATTTGTTTGACACATAAAATAGTCGTCCATAAAAGTAGTAAATAATTAAAAGACGTCTATAAAAAAACATTTATATATTCAATTATTATTATTCAATTAATATTATTCAATTAATATTATTCAATTAATATTATTCAATTACTATTATTCAATTACATTATAATAGTTCATAATAATTCAGTAATAGTTCATAGTTGAACCACTGCTGGTCTCACCATTTCATGGGGACTTTAATAAATCATCTAGGACTGCGTGCCATTTAGGAGCTCGGTCTGAAGCCCGTTGGTTGTGATTAATAAACTTTGGGATGTTAACTGTTATTGTTGCAGCATTTCCAATATGCTCTTTCTCCTTTAAAATAGTCTTTTTTAAAAGTAAAATGTTCGAAAAGTATTTGTATACTTTTTGTGGTTTTGCGAATATCGGCAGTCATGATGATAGAAGTAAGGCTTAAAACAAATTCAAAGCTTATTTATGATATTCAATATGATGTATTTTTAAGCAGTGTTCAGTTGTGTAACAAAAATTCTACGTTTATATGCATAGCTTTGTAATAGATGTAGGTATGTATAGAGTTTAATTAACACTGTCAACTCGAATAATACAGGTGATTGCAAATTGCGATTATACGTTATTATAATATATTAATTCAATATTCGAAATGTGGTTTATAATTTAGACGACTATTTTATTGAGACGAGTATTTCATTTATACGACTATATTATGGACGACTATTTTAATTGATGACTTTTTCTTTACGACTTTATCATGGACGACTTTTTTTTAAAATACGACTTTTCATATCATGAACCGCATATTTTCATATAAAATAGGGATTCTAAACAATATTATGATATACTTATCAAAAAATTTCATCAGAATGATACATTTTTTATTATTAACCCTTGAAATCCCTTGTATCCAAAAAAATATATACATGGTTTGTTGTACTAGTCAGGGAAAATTTCAAATGTCTTCTTTTATAAAAATATTATTTGCGCTAAGTGCAATTTAAAAGTTGCCTGCTCTTATATGCTTGCAACCAACTTTAGCTGTTATATAAATTTTAATATTGTCACGGAAAAAATTACTGTAAATATTATAATGAACCATGTATGTAGGCAGGCAGATTTATAAATATTGTACCGATATTGGCGAAAACAATATATGACTTTTTTGTATGTATCGAGTATAGCTAGGTAGGATTAAGTAGCTGTTTGATACGTAAGACGTAAATATTTTTGTAATTTGGAATTAGTGATTTTCAATTAGTTTTGAGGTCAGTTAAATGATTTTTGAAGCCTATACAATTGGCATTCTATATTATTTAATCAGAAAAATATTGTTATCTTCTGGTAATTTTATTGTGATCTGTTAGGATCTTCGGAACTTAACATTTTTTAAAATTATAATATGTTTCTGAGAAATGCGATATATCCAATCATGCAGCTCCTTCTCGATCAAGAAGTTCTCTCTTTAGGGAGCCCCACCCTTGAATTTTAAGACAACCCCATTTATTTAGATTACAAATTTTTTTACTAATATTATAATGTCTTCATACACTTTGTATAGTTAGGTGGGAACAAAAATGGTTTTAATCTGAAATTTTGATACAATGTGCAATAAATGCTCACTAGGTCACAGCCTAATAAATGGAAAAATCGGACTTTAACCTTTTTGATAAAAAATTATTTTTTTGATTTTCCTATAGTAAAGGGAACTTTATTAATTTTTGCCCTTTTATTTTTTTATTTAAAAGAAAATTATAAGTCCTATTGTCTTATAATAGTCTAGCTTACATAGACCAAGATGGATCATAGGGCTATAAGTTAAATGTCATTTTATCCGCTGCGATGATAGTTTTATATACATTCTCTGTATAATATAGCTAAATTTTGTTTACTACTTTTATGCATTTTTTGGTAAATTCATTATTTGATTAAATTTAGGGTGTGTATAATGTGTAGTTGTAATTAATTAAAAAAAAATATTTTACTTTCATATTAATTCCTTCTAAAATTCCCTTTCCTACAAAGTATATCTCGTTTAAATTGTACCTCATTTTATACCCCTGAACCTTTGAGCCGCCATAATAACACTGCAACCATAGTAAATTTAAAAGTGAGTTTGATTCATTAATAAATTCGGAAATTCAAATTCTTAAAAACATAGAAAATATTGACTAAATATATATTTATATATATATATATATATTTAATAAAATATCATATATTAGTAAATAGTTGTATAAACTAATCTTTTTCGTTGAATTAATTAAGATTTATGTAAAATAATAGAAAATACAAATAATAGCTAGAAAAATAAATTCTATTGAAAGTCCTTAGAAATCATATGAAGATAACAGAACTCAATAGAAAGTGCCTTAATTGGTTAATAATTTATTCTATATTGTTTTAAAAAGATTATCATTTTTTGTTTTTGTTTTATTACGCAACATAAATAGTGCAAATTTTAAAGTTAGTAATTCAAGGCAAGGTGTTAGTTTTAAAAGGCCTAGATTTATTATTTTTGTTTCAATCTCATTCATTTATTACAAAATTACGGTAATTCATATACAATTATTTACTAATAAAAAACTTACAATAAGCTGATATATTTCAAAATATTATATTGTACCATTTTTAAATTCGAAAATAGTTTATTTTTATAGACTCATAACAATAAGTGAGTAAATAATTACAAGATATTAGACACTTATTAATCCAGAAAAATATATGAGTAGAACTTTAAAAACGCATTCAAATATGCATTCAAAAACATATTTAATTTCCCTTGGTACCTCCTTTATAAAAACAAAAAAATTAATATTTTTTTTCATAAAGGGGTTACCAAGGGAAATTGAATATGTTTGTGAATGTGTTTTGAATCCGTTTTTGAGTTTTTCAAATGTGTTTTTGAGGCAATTTTATGTTTTTTTGGAATTTTTTTCGATTTATTGTTAATTGAATTTTGTTTTTGAATGTATTTAAGTAAAAAAAATGTTTTATAAAGGGGGGACCAAGGAAAATCGAATATGTTTTTGAAAATACTCATGAAAATATTTATAAAATTATTTGCTTTTGTATTAAGGTTTATTTAAACCCTAGATAATCCCAAGCTGCATTCTATGTAGTTTAACAAGGATATATCTGGCATACATTGTACACCCAACCCTCCTTTTTACTTGCAATTTTTTTTTATTTACCCTCATTATTATTTTTTACTAAGCTATGCCGGGTCTACCCCATCTTCAATCACATATTTGGAATAAAACATTAAAAATCAATAATTTTTTTAAAAAGTTTCTTATTTTACATCTTATAGATTTTCAATGTTTTAATTTATATATATATGATTAAATATGTAGTAGACCCAGCTCTACTAGGTCTCAGGCTTAGAAATAAGATTGCTTTTAAGATTTTTATCAATTTTTTATCTTTTATTACAAAAATTATTTTATAAAATTTTGTAATTGAAAATTAATGTAATTTTGGAAACAAATTAATTTACAGCTTGCTAACTTCTACAGAATCACTTTTGATCTGCTTTGTTTTATTTTTTAAAATGACTGTTAAATAATAGAAAAATTTATATAAAAATATTTGTTTAAAAAAAATAAAAATGCAGGTTTAAAAAAATGAAAATGCAGGTAAATAATGAAAAAGCACCCTTTCACTAATTAAATTGTCATAATATTGATACATATCTGGAATACAGTTGTCATTGAATGCAGGCTGATTAGGGTATTTGGTATTAAATAATTTATGACATATTTTAGATATCTTCCATATTAAATTTATTTATTTCATTTATTTTTTTAAAAATTCCATATTTCACTTATTTAATTCTCTTAATAAACAAAAGTATTTTAAATTTAATCCATTTTTTATATAAAAAACATAAAAATAATATATTACCTTCATTATATTATAATAACTTATTTTGGCAATCCTGCAGAAGTCTGCCATAAATTAAATTTTTATGGCATATATAATTAGTATAATCAATATACTTAGTATAATCAATATACTTATTAGAAACAATAAAATGATAATTTATACACAAAATTACCATATAAACAATATCATTTATATATATGTCTAGAATCCCAATAATTTATTCATCAAAAATCATTTTTGAATTTTTTTATTACAAATACAGTTTACTCCAACTAAACTGGACATCCATAAATTCTAAAAAATTCTTCTGTTTATGCATTGTCCAATTTATACAAAAAGAAAAAAAATACATAGTATTGTCTGTTAAAGTTAAATGATCAGGTTTTTCTAATAATAATCATTATTTCATAATAATAATTTATGAATTAAATTATGATGTCTGGATTACTCATAGCTAAATACATTAAAATAATGCACATTGGTCCTAGAAATGCATCCAGTGTACAGTTTATGCTTGTCCAGTTTATAGTTACTTATAGTTAGTTAAAGATACATGGAAATTGTTAATTCTTTTTTAGCTTCCAGTTTATACAATCATCCAGATTAATAGTGTCCTGTTTAGCCACATTTGTTTGTGTTATAAATTTAAATGACTTCTTCTATTATTTTTTATTAAAATTTTTTTTTTAAATATTATATTTTGAATTAAAGTATTCAAAAGTATCTGGGAATAAAATAATATGAGATATGTGTTCATTTTTTATTTTAAGATTAAGAAATCAGTTAAATGTATTCAAAATCATGTACAACAAAACTTTTTATAATCTAATTAAATTATATTTTATAACCAACAGGCATTTCCTTATTAAGTAACCTAATTTTGAATAAATATTCCTATTCTCTAATATTGGAAAATAAAAAAGCTATGTGGTCCAACCAACCCTTCCAATACTGGTAGACATCCATTTTTGGAAGTTAGATACCATTATCTACAATATTAGGAGGATCTGTGTTGGAGAGCTGTTCTAAACTATAGTGAATATTGCAGGCTTCCCACAGAGCCTAAAAAACCTAAATTATTACATTTTAAAAATTATAACCTTAAAAACATAAATTTTATGCTAAAAGTCTAAAAATGAACAAAACAAATTTTCAATAAAATTATTTTTTATGTACCTAATTATGAGTCTAGGATGGTATTATCTTAAAATTTCAGATATTTTATATTATATAATATATCTTAAATTAAATAATTTTCATTTCACAAAACTTAATTAGAATTATTCTTAAATAGAAAATATAATTTTACAGTAGAACTGCTATAAAATGCATTGAATACAGATAATTTCTTCAATCTTAATAACTAAAAGGGAGAAACTCCTTAACTATGAGTGCACTATTACTTCTATTTTTAGATGAAAATATCAAAATGTAAAGTTAACTTTTTGTTCTTTTTGATAGCTCTTCAATGAAAGAGAAATAAATATCCAAACCTTCTTCAATATTACCAAAATATGTCAACTACATGTATTTTTATTGTATGGTTTTCATCTTAAGATGTAAAAACAATTTCCTACTATATAATAGTACCATTTCTAATGATACCACCCGTTTTATATATATTTTATATAAACAAATATTTTCCAGACGAAGACCGCATTAGAGATGGCTGCTACAGATGCTGACGTAATCAAAGCCCACAACATCAATGGAAGTCTGACAATCACAGAACTACGAGGTCCCTCTGATGGTGCTGAGGAAGAGCAGCACAATGATGCAGATATGGACATGGCAGAAATGGAAGCCAAAGCAACTGCACTCGATTCACCAGCACCTCGTCAAACTTCATCCCAACCAACACTTGGACAAGGTATGGTGCGATCTCACACCATGCCCCCAGGTTCACGAAGTTATGGTGAGATATTGACTTTGTTTTTTGCTTAATTGAATAAATGTCGTTAGATGACATTTTAAGACAACATTATACTATATCTGGGGTCCACTTCCAGGATAATGAGGGGTCTTCGAAAATTCTTATGTAATCGAAAAAAAAATACTTCTTGTCGGAATACTAGTTCTGGAGAAACATAAATAGCAAAAGGAAACTCTTCCTGAAATTCTAGCAGCCCCTGGTACAAGAAGAATCAACAGGAGTCGGTCGGTTCCGCGTGTCTTATTCTTCATGGGACACGGACGCACTGAAAGAAAGGACCAAGGAGAAAATTCGCTTTTAAATTTTATTTTTTATGACAGCATTTTCAGTCGGTATATGTGAAACATTCTTAAAAATATTCCGCAAAAGTCAGTGGCTACCTTTTTATAATGTTATTTTATTTTTTCTGTTGGTATTTGAGGTAATACTATCTTCTATCATTCTTGTCTGTTAGGTGTTTTTTTTTAAAGTTTATTACATATTTTAATTTTGAGAATGAAGTTAAATTCAAGTTTTGCGTAGTTTCTGACTGTAATTGTCCTTTTGAGTTGGTGGAATAGACAACATGTGTTAATTGGAACACTATCGATTGTTTCGTAGACAATTACGTCCACTTAATTGCTTACGTCATAAAACGGTATGTGTGTGAGGGTAAGTATAAATAGGATCGATACATTTTATAAAATAGTCATTGTGTAGAACCTCCGATTTAGCGATAAAACATTGTCTGTTATAGTTAAACTATCGACTTCCGCTCCGAAAACCGTTAGCATATCATGCTTACTGGGTATAGCATGCATACTCAACTCAGGGACATGTGGCACTGACTATCGCTGAAATGTTCTGTCTTCTTCTCTCTCCTTCTCCTTTCCTAATAACAATTATGACTGTCTCTAAATGAGTGACTAAGCAAACTATACTGAGGGTATATTATGTCTCATTGTATTTCTATAATCTTTGAATAGGTATGTCAAACATTTGTAAATAGATATGTAGTTCATTGCTGAAAACGAGTAATTGATTAAAATTATATTTGTGTTGTATTTTAGACTTTGGTTACATTGTTTAAATCGGAGATATATTTTATACCTACTCATATCAAAGTTAAAGTTATTTTTCGTTAAATACTTTTAAATATTATAGTTTCGTTGTATCTTGACTATACTCAAGTATGGATAGAGAGGATATAATTCCCTATTTTCATTGATCAAAAATGCTTACAACCAACGATTTGATTTATAATTTGCATACTCGTTCCATAAATCGATTATGAAGATTTAAAAAAATTTTCTAAACAAATCTTCGAACAGATATGTAAAAATTTACCAGCTTAGGGATTTTTATCATTCTCCGAGAATTTTTAGTTAACGGTATATTATATGATGTCACTAAAATGGAACATTTGTAGTCATAAAATTTGTGAAAATGATTAGAAGGAATTTTTATGAATAGTTTTTTAGGTATATTTTTATTGAGATTTGTTTTGCATATGTTCAATAAATAAATATTTTTACTTCATATTAGTCTGTTTATTTTCTAATATCTGGTACAAAGTGCAATCCGTAACTGTTAAAACATCTAGGTATATATTAGAACACTCATATTCTCGAAATACGCATTTTACTGAAAATTATTAAATTTTGAATTGAAAAAGAGCTTGCGTGGCAATAATATATTTGTTTATATTTTATATGACCACAATATATTTAGACCTTATAGTATAACAAGATTTATAATTATAAATTGTTACTTCTCTTCATACACAAAATAACTAGTTATATTGTATTATACCTATATTGTTATAGCCTTATCTTTAATTAATTAATACATTGCAGTATTTTATTAAATGACCTACTTTTTTAGTATTGTTGTATAATATACCCTTTCCTTTTTCTATCCAAAATTAATTCAAAATATCCATTATTGGTACCAAATGTTAACCTCTTTTGTATTGTATTTACACCAGTTGCATTCAGCTCTATTATAGTTAGCGCAATGTGTAACAACAGTTCATTCTACAATTATCAATTTTACAGTTACTTCGAAGCTAGTATAGTGAATTATTGTTAGCGATAAACAAACATACCTTCGATATATGCTCTGACATCTAGCCCGTCTTGCAATTTTATATGGCTGTGCTCTTTATAAGACCAGCATAATCTGCTCTTTGAATATCTTGGTTGACGTGTATTGGTGACTAAAACTGTCAAACTAACACTGACCAATATTCTGCAACTGTTAAGCTACGTTATACAATTGCAGAATATTTATAATTATAATATTTTCTATAAAATAAGTTTATATATTTTAATATATGTTTTGAACACGATCCTTTAGCTACTCTGTTTTCTCTTTGACATCAGGAGCTTCTGGCCAGGTAGAATGTGCTACAACACAGCCGCACACGGGGGAAATAAACTCGAAACTAGGCACTCTTAAGGCCTGGGGTGTCAACACCTTCAAGTGCACAAAGCAGATTATTCAAGAGAAGTTAGGCAAATCCTCCCGCACCGTTGACGTGGAGTTGGAGACAAAAATTGAAATACTTCGGTAGGATAGCTCAACAGCTTGATAAATCGTAAAAAATATTCCTATTGTTTTTCAACTATCAAAGTAATTCATAGTTTTAGTTAATTAAAAACCAGACAGCAAATTATAAATTGATATTGGATAATTTGTCTGATTTTCCAACTCACTGTATAAGGAGAATAAAGCTCGCTTGTATGATTAGATTCACTTATGCCCTCGAGTCATTAAGATCTGATTTCATCCTAAGACATCAATCTGTTCTGCAGTATCCCATACTCGTTTTCTGTCCACTATTCTCATAGTTCGTCTTTATGTAGGATCAGAAACAGATCCCTCCCTCCATCACTAATTTGATCTTGACTCTGGGTTCTTTCCCTAATTCCCCGAGTTATCATAATACCTCATTAAGGCTGGTTGCTGGCTGTCTTCCTGACGAGTTTCTACGAATTCGGGTTACTAGAAGAGTACACCACACAATTGGTTAACTAAAAGAAATTAAAACAAACTCGATTCAAATATTTCACTCTAAAATTCAAATTATCCGAAGATTACTGTTTTAAGTTTGAATGTATAAATCAATACTTCGAATTTATTGATTTTAATATCATAGGAATAAGTTTAAATATATTAGTCCGATTGCCAAATCCATTTTTTTGACTGAACCAGGAAATTTCATGCAAAGTTTTTTTTGGTAGCCCAGGGTCTACTCTTTCACGATCTGCCGGGTGCACTCCGGACACCCTTGAGCGTTTTGAGAAATTCAAGATGGCTGCCGTTTCAGATAACTCACTATAACTCAGTTAGTATTTGACCTAGGAAGATAATTTTGGTGTCTAACCATATGTTTTGAGGGGCAAGGAATCCATTGAAACTATTTATTTGACTGGTGGGGATGGCATCATAGGGAAATCCAAAATAGCCGCCAATATGGCTGCCGTATTACAAAATTAAAACAAAAAACAAACAAATTCACTATTATATTATATGTTGATTGAATTATAATTTACAAGAATGGTAATGGAAAAGGTATTAATGGTTCCAGCTACAGAAAATCATTAAAATGTTTGTTTTCCAAACATTGAGTTAGTGGTACACTAATTAGGACAGCTAAGTAAAATTCCTGCAACCTGCAGCATAACATTCTGAGAATATTGTACATTTCGAACTGTCCCTTGTGCAGCTGCAAGCCCGCGTTCTGCAGGAGTTGTCACTCTTGCATCCACATCTGATCATACGCATG
>JAUZNC010049024.1:3416-15689 GCA_034780395.1 Vannuccia rotundouncinata | reverse complement strand
AAAGAGAAATTTGGGCATAGCTCCTGGGCCATTTTGAATTAAATACATTTTTTAGAAATCATAATAAATAAAAATTAAAAGTATTTTAAATTAATAGAAATTTGGGCGTCGATCTCGATCCCTTATTGTAAATAATATTGCTTAAAATTAAATATATAATATTAATGTTAAAATATATAACTCATACATGAATTGAATTAAAAGAATTAAAAATTTTGGCGTCGATCTCGAGCCTGCCCTATTACATTTAATATAAGCTTTTAAGTGGTAATTTATTTTTAAAATGATTGTAAAAAATAGTTTTTAAAATGAATGCCTTCGAAAGAATTAAAAATACTGTTCTGTTAAATGGATACAGAATGATTATTCAATCAAAAAAAAGAAATGGATTATATTATCACATGCTCCTTCAATACATAGAGGCGGTGGAATTATGTAACTAATCCAAATGCAATTACTGTGCTAAACATATTGTATACAGGAAGCATATTAAAATAGATAAATATCCCATTATATCTGGTTGTTATAAAACAGTAGAAGAATTAGTAAACAATGTAAACAAAACAAAACTACATTGTAACTATAGTGCATTACACTCTTATTTAATGTGGCATTAAATCGATTTAAATGGAATTTCCCACCACCTTCACAAAAAGAAAATAACTCTACTACATAAGGAAAAACTGGAAGATATACTAGGATTTGCAGAAGTCGAATTAAATAATACCTTAACTACCAGACAATAGCCAGTTCTTAAGAAAGTAATTATAATTAGTCTTTATATGTCTATTGTGATGTTGTACCTTACCCAGCAAACAATTTCCTTATCTGATACGTCTCGGATACGAATAAGACGTATAAAAACCAAACAGAAACTTAATTAGACGTATAAGGACCAATTAGAAACTTAATGATACTAGTTGAGACGTATAAAAACCAATTTGAAACTTAATGATACTAATTGAGACATATTAAAAAAAGCATGGGTGCGATTTGGCTGGGCTACTTTCGGTGTCGGCGTAGTAGCGATGCCGACATTCGGGATCGTGTCGGGCTATGGGTACATGTACGACTCGGCGCCGAAACGTAAATCCATGTTACGGCCCAACAACTATTTTGCCATCGGGAAATTGCTTAAATGCTTAATTAGACGTTTTAAAACCAAATGGATACCTATCGATACAAAATGAGACCCAATGAAATCAATATAGATACATTTGGATGCGAATAGACAAATTGAAAATAAAATTAAACCCAAATATAATTCAAATAATAGATGCATAAATAAAATCAGAATAACCATAAATAATTTTTTTATTACAAATTAATAGTAAACTGTACATGATGAGGTAAGTTATATAAATGCTATATTTCATTTACAGGTCAGAGCCGCCAGGATCTTCCGAATAAACTTTAGTTTGTTGCACATTACTCTTTCTTTTTAGCCATAGACCACACCTCTTTAACTGTTCAGATATAGCTGTCATGCATATTTGGTGACTACAGCGGCGGATTTATTGCCTCGGATAACAGCATCTGAAGAATACAAAAGTAAAATGTAATACATCTAATCGGGCCATGTATCCAAATATTATCCACACAATATTTGTTAATAAACCAAAAACAAATTTGTATGTATTTTTCTAAGAGTAAATTGGAAATTTATTATTCTGCTTATAAAATAACTAGTTAACCAGATTATTAACTTTAACTGACATAAAACAAAGGATAATAAAAATATTACCTTGAATAATAGTAAAAAAGGAGCCTTCAGAAAGAACAATGTACAATAAAAAAGGAAATGCGGAAATAATTATCAAACCTACACACTTCCTTATATATAATCCAATTCGACTCTAATTGGACAATAATTAACCATGACAGCTGGGGCGAGGGGTCATTTTGTCAAAGATATTATCATCCCATACTATATACTTAAATTATTATAAATAATAAATAAACAAGGTAAAAAGATTTCATTCCATTATTTCTATTTATTCATTTGAAATAAAAACACGGTATAGTTTTTTGAATATAGATAATTATGTCGTCAGCTATATGTCAATTTTGAAAACCTAAAAAACAATTCCAACTCGATCTTCAAACTTAGAAAAATTTCATGTCAATCCAATTTCAACGTCTCCATTTTGGCTAAGAAAACGAAATCTTAATCTCCGCTTTAATCTCCACGTTGATAGAAGTTAGAAAGACGCAATCACAACGTAGAGTAACACAACGCAACGCAACGCAATCGAGAGAATATATACTAATTTTAACAATAATCATTTTTTAAACCTTCTCTTATCTGTTGTATTATTACATTTTAGTCATTTTTGGTTATCACACCATCATTATTTACTCAGTTTAGTATTTATTTATTTTTAAATCACAAATATAACGTTTATATATTCATATTCATATTCATATTTATGTAATTATATATTTTTTCATCTTTTATAGCTTAGAAATTACGTAAAATGTACCTATAACTTGTTTTAAATCATTATACTAAACGTCTAAGAAGTGAATTTTAGAAAATTTATAAGAAGGTTAAAGTTTATATTGGAGACAAGCTTTCTGTTTTTAATTTATTTTTTAAAATATTATTATAGGTCAATTCTTTTATTGAATAAATTATTTATTTATAATTGTAAATGACGCTGCGGTATTTTTAAATATTCAGGAACCTACAAAATTCTTGGAAATGGGTACATAATATTTACTTTTTCTACAGACAATCGTTTTTTTTGCCTATTAAATGTCTATTAAACGTAAAAACATTGTGCTTTGTTTTTTAAACACTATTTACTTTTTTTTAAAATTATAAAACAATCTTCATTCATAATTTTTATTTATTTATATAAAAACTTAAATATATTAAACAGAAGTATTTATTAAGTTACTTTTGAAACTTTTGTTACACACATTTGTTTAAATCAGACAATATTAATTGATTTTTTAATTACTGGAATAGTCATGGAATTGCATAAATACATAACATTACTGCATTAACCTTGTCTTTTTCATTAATGGCAATTATTGCCAATCACCTTGGCTAGAAATCTTGGGCATGCAGAGCCCAATTTTATATATGAACAGATAAGAAATTGCTAAAATTTTGGATAGGCAATTGCCTTAGAAAAATATATGCCAGCATATGGGAAAGTATTGGTATTTGAAAGCTGTAATAAAAGGTCTTTAAAAATCTGATTAGTTAATTAGTAAAAATTTGACTTTTAAAATCATCTTGAAATTTAAAATCCAAGAAACATAGCACAGTAAGGCCCAATGATTAAAAAAAATTGTGCCCTTGGCTAGTGAATATGGTATCTGTCAGAATTTTTTGACTGCAAATATATCTTTCCTCATTAAATGAATTTATTATGCCAGAATTTTAAATTTTACATAAAAATTTTAATTTATAAATTACATTAGATATATTAGAATAATTTTTTTTCAATTATTGTTTTAAAGCACCCTACCCATGAATGAAATAATAAATTATATTATTATTATTATATTTGTTAAAACTTGTTAATATAATAATACAGTCTACTCTGGCCAATCAGAACTACTGTCTAATCAGAACACAAATAAAATTCCTGATATTTCTGCCAATATCTACAATATTAGAAAAAATGTCTAATCAAAACATGGGCTAATGTGAATTGTAAACAGAATTTGTGGAATGTTCCCTATACTTATAGAATTGATTGCATAAAGTGGTATTAGCTTACTACCAGTAATAACTCAAAGAAAATCAATAAATTTTGTCTCAAGCAGATTACATAAACTGTGAATGGTAGTACTACTGGGAGTAAATATTTACACCTAGGCATGAATATATCAAAATCAAATATTTAGTCCAATGGTCTACTACCAAGAAGGTGTAGATATAACTCCATTATTTTGATTTAGTTTTCATGTTAGCATTGAAAAAAATGGCTGGACATATAATAATGTGTTATTGAATATCTTATATCTTAATTTACATTGTACATATATAAAAATTTATAGAAATTTTTCAAAAAAACTATTTTAAGTCAGATATTCTTATTTTGCTCTCAAATGAAAAGTGTGTTCATATTTAATATAGCTATAAATATTTATAAATATAAAATAATTCTACTAAAAATCCCAATTTTATATTGTAGGACAAAACAATAGCATCATTAAATTTGAGGAAATCAAAAACATTGTAATGAAGTTTCCAAATTTTAAATGTATTTTAATTAGTTAATCTATAAATATTAAATGGATTTCCCAAAACTTATGCCAGGTATTAGTTAGTCTAGTAGTAAGCTAATATACCACTTTTTGCAACTGAATTTACTCCCTGCTATTAATTGATACCAGTATTAAGCCTACTACCAGTAGCAGCTAATACTGCTTTATGCAATTGACTGCTAATGTATCTTATATCTGCTAATTGAAACAGCTCATCTATATATAAAAATATTCCTAACTTTATTTGGGGATGATAAATGAAATTTTCTCTACTTAAAACCTACCTAAACTGTGACATGAATAGGGTGAGCTAAGAATATTAGGAAGGATAATTAATTGCATTACCTATTCAAATGAGACTGTTATTTGGAGTCAGTCCACTTATTCAATTCATAGTCCACATTTTATATTATATATTTGAGATTGACACAATCATGTGGGAGAATCATTTTGTAATTAATGAGACCACTAAACCCTTGCCTAATAATTTATGTATTAAGTCTAATTGCAAATATTTAGAGTTACAGTATAATTTATAGTATAAAAATAAGGAAAATATATAAATCTTAAGTTAATCTTTAGTCTATTTTAATTTTGTGGTATTAATTTATCTATTATATGGAACTTGACTTATATAAGGCAACTATATTGTATTGTTTTCAAGATCTATCATACATAATCATACAACTTATAAGAACCATTAAAAATAATTTTTTGTCTAATTGGAACTCTTGCTAATCAAACAAAAATGTTTAAATATCTGCCATATTTAAAAAGATAGATATCTGCTGTTTTACGTATGTATTTCACTGATTTGATCATCTTTTTATACCAAAGTCTTTTATTATATATTTTTGTACATCAATTTATCTGTGATACATATGCTGGATTAATGGTTCCTGGACTGGATTGGATGTAGATGGCTGCTATATAGTACTAATTTTAAAGTGGTTTCCTATTTAAATATCACTCACTATGCCTATCTTTATTTATTTTATTAATTAATGGTAACATAATTTAGACTCAATTTGGTAAATTTGTTTTTGCCTGCAGCTACATATTTGGTCATACTTTTCACCTGCCACCTGCTCCTCAATTTTAATGCCCATCAGTGCAGTATCTATGGCACTTATTTACTCTGCAATTGCCATGGTGCCAATCTCCTTAGTCTGCAGTCGCCACATTCTCCATTTTCACTGCAGTCTCCATGTTGTCTATCTCATCTGTTGTCATTTCTCTGCAGTCTTTATGGCACCCATCACCTCCACAAAACCTTCAGCATTGGCTCTCTGAATGTCCTGCCAGCGCCCAACTTTGAACCAAACTCTTCGGGGGTCCCTTTCCTCCTCTCTCTACTCTATATGAAGATCCTCTGATGGTGATTGTCTACATGCGCCATCTGATGGCGTGAGATAATTTCACCAGTTTCAACAACAGAAATATGGCCTACTGAAAGTCCATATTAGCCTAATAATATTGAATTTACAAAATGACTGATAAATAATTATTCTCAGTCATGAAAAGAAAGATGGTTTGCAGATTTCAAATAACTACACTATAATGAATGAATTGATTGTGTATTTTGATACTTTTTGCAAGAAACACACAATTTAGGGAATAAACCTGAAAAGGAATATGCCTTCTTACAATAGAGTTTACAAAATTAGAAAGAGACATTGAAATCCTTCAAACATCACCAACAGTCAGACTCCCATTCAGGTGCAACTGAAATCAAATCTTTAACCAGTAAAGGGTATATTCATTTTATGTACCATCTGGGTAATAATAAACAATCATCAATGGTACCTGATGAGAATAATTGAAACTCTGCAATGTTTTGCATGTCAAGGTGCTCAGTACAGCAGAAGAGTCAACCTTTTCTAAGTTCTGAGATTCATTAGTAAGCATGATTCACTCTTAACATACCTAATGTCTGATAAAAATGGTTTGAAATTTGTCAGTCATGACATCCAAAATGAAATTCTTAGTTACAATAATGGCTTAATATGCTCTGGCTAAGAGACATTGCTTCAGGTATTCGATGGTTGAATAGTTCAACAAGGTTATGTAAATAAATTTCCTATTTAAATGTGTACAGTCAACTATAATCACAAAATATTGTGTAATTTGGAATTTTTCTTCTATTTTGTTTTGTTCAAGACATACATAAACATTGATGGAGTTAAATACATAGGCTACTTTTCTCTAACATATTGTTTCTCTCCCCTTTATTTAGATATGAAATGATTTGATTTGCAATTAAATTTAAAAAAAAGTGTATGTGCCTGTAATCCAAAATCTCAATTTTTGTAACAAATGCTGACCAACTAGCTGAACAAGCAGCGGCTGAGTCCGATATGAGCATGTTGGTGAAGTCTAATGCCCTTCATAAAGCATCTGAAGAAAAAAAGAGAGACAGTTAAATTATACTCTAAAAACATTGCTGATGTCAAAAAAATCTTTTCAAATCACAAACTTTGTAATTTATTGCACTCAACATAGTTTTATCACTTAAAAGTACAATTTTTATACTAAATGTAGTAAGTAAATTTTATACAATTTCTGAAAATATTTGAGGCATATGCATGGGCACTATGCAACCTCATTATGGTGTTTGATATCTCATTGTGAGAACCATCACAACTACATTTCATCATGTTCATTTGACTTCATTTGTCAATTTATTTGTATGTTCCATCAACAACAGCCAGCAGTGAGAGATCCTTTTCTGGAGCAAGATTTTGAAAATGTTGCTGCAGTTTCAAATAAGCCAATCTCATTTTAATTATAGTCTGTCAATATACTGTCAATACACAATAATCAAACTCTGACAAACTACAGCTTGTGGATGTAGCTAAAGATTTTGTCTTAAAATCTGATCATCACTTAGCCATGTTTGATGTTTTTGCACATCTCCTGAGAAATGCAGCTAAAGTTTGGAACTCAAAAGCTGGATTTGAGAACATCAACTTTTATTTATTCTGTATTTTGAGGAAATATCTACTATGATATTCCACAGTAGACTACTTGCAAGATTTGCTCATCTTATCTCATTTCATTTGTGCTTTTTTTATTTGTAATTTAGTGTAAAGATATTTGATTTTTTGTATTATAAATGCTGATGTTCTACTACATAAAAATATAATAATTGTTTGGTGCAGTCTTAGTGGGGAACAAAGTAAAAGACGAAGTGTATAGCTGAAATATTCTGCAATGTGTAGATATGATTTTATTTGGTTTTTACTAACTCAGTCTGCTGACTAAGTATGTTGTAACAAATGTGACCCCTTCCCCCAATTCCAAAATTGTGCTTCAGTCCCAGCAACGTATACTGTAAAACAGGGTCAGGTGCACATAAAATTGTATTATACATATTAGCCAAAATGTCATGTGTGAATTTTATATAACAGGGTTCTTACCACTTCTAGATATCTCCTGGATTTCAAAAGGTCCTCTTGAATTTTTATATCAAGCTAGTTTAAATGGATGCCCATTATTTTACCCAAACTTCATGTCACAGTTAAAAATAACATTATAGCATATCTTGTTGTCATTAGGTAGGTGCTAGGCATAATCAGTATGATTACAGGGAGATAGGCGATCCTGGCATGCCAAGCTGTCATTAGGTAGGTTTTAAAATTGCTAAGCACATTCATTATATTATGAATGCAGGATACTACAGCGACCCTGGCATGCTGAGCTGTTATTAGGTCATTTTTATATAAATAAACTTCCTATAATTAAATACTGGATTTGCAAAGCTAGCAGAAGAAACTGACATTTTTTTAGCTGATTTTTAAAATTATACTGAACTGGAGATTATAGCATTTTTTGTAAAGATATTCATCCTTAATTTAACACTTTCTTAATTACTTTTTTTTATTACAATTTCATTGTTATGACATAAACAAACTATAATGTTTAAATGTTTTATTAACCATTTGTGACCAGGTATGTAAAATCTCAGTTATTAGAAACAATCAGAATTCAAATTCTCGATTCTTATTGGCTTATGAATTCTCTATTTAGTCATGTTGCTAGATCAACTATCATTTTATTTTTTGATTAATGGGTTTTGCTCCTAAACTAGTCAGATATTTCAAAACAATTATTGATTTATTTAATCTAGGTAGTTTTATAAACTATATTTATGCTATCATTTTAGGATAATTTTTATAAAAAAATATTTGTAAATATATAGAAAGTCATAAGAAAGTGTTTTTGATATTTACACATATTTTATCAAGGAAAATATATTTCTATCAAAATAACATTATTTCAAAAAACATATTTTTTATCCCTTCAAATTTTTAATATCAATAATTATTAATTAAATTTTACAAATTGTAGATTGCTGTTTCAAATAACATTGCACTTTTTTTATGTGTATCTGAAATAAAAGTTGTCACAATTTGTAATGAAATAAATATATTCCATGGTAAGCAGATACAGATTTTATTGGCAAGATTATATAATTGTGCATCTAAAATATAACAGTACACTAAATGAGAAGAAAGATTTGTCTAAAATTAGATACTATGTACAAAAGTCTGGATTGTTGCAGTCAATATATTGTGCAACTAAAATGAAATTAAAGACACACTGAATGAAAATTTGGAAATATATCATCACTTTCTCTTTATATATAAATATTTTGTATTGTTATATCTGAATGGCAGAAATTTATTTATATATTTATAATAAAAATGAGAGTTTCAAAATGTACAAGAACTTACCATCAATGGAATTTGTCAGATATATATCACAACTAACTACATTACTACACAAATATACATATATAAAGATACATAAAGTCATAAAGAACTAACTACATAAATATAATGACATAAAGAAGCAAACTTGAGTAACATATTTTTAAAAATAAACTTATAGAATGAAACTATACTAACAAATAATAACTATAATACCAAGAAGTTATCAAATTCTGGAGCCGATATTATGTATATGAATATTCAGTAAATGCTGAAGAATAAACTCATGAAATATTTGTAATAAAATACATAATTACAAAAATTAAATAATTGTATAATCTAACTAGTTAGTAAAAGTGAAAGAAAGTACAAAATCCTTATAAAATAGCTTTTAATTCATCTTTTGAAATTTACTTGCTATCAGACAATCAGAATTGAGTTTTTTTATAATTCTATTTATTTCTCCCCATACAATAGGAAATAGTCAAACGTTAAGTCACCTAGCTAGCACCATGCTAGGTAAACATCTTCATTGATTTAGCTAGAATTTATTTTTAGAGCTCCATAAAACTAATTTAATTGTCATGGCAAGACTGTTTTACCATAGAGGTTATTAGATATTTGTTTATTAAATGTAAAATTTTACAGATAAATCAAATCTTTTATAGAATGAGCTAACTCACCTTTGCCATTTTGTCTCATTGAATCATAAGAATATGATACAATTTCCAAATCTTAAATGGTAAAATAATTCATTAACTCTGATAAAATTCCATCATTTTATAATGATCTTTTTAGACATTGTTGGTTGTCTTTAGAAAATTTGGGTGGAACTATTGCTATAATCTATAAGCTGTATTGGTATAATATTATTTATAAAGTTGAATTATTGAAATAAACCATAGATGTAATCAATAATTACAGTATTCTATTGATAATCATTAAAATTAATTCAACAGCTATTAAATTATTTTATTGATTAAAATAAATTTAATATCTGTAACAGTTTCATATGCCATAATCTATCATAATCTATCATTAGTTGCATAATGAATACAATGAAAAAAAACAGACCATTTCATAATGTCACTGATGATGAGTAGGCAAGTCTAATAGATAAGAAACATTCTTCACACTATAACAAAATCCCACAGACAAGCAGTAACAATATTTGTGTAATTTTTATACACAAGAACATATCAGTGCATCACCTAAAAAATTAAACAAGCATTTGGGTGAGTTTTGGGCAGCTTTGAGAAAAATGATAGAACCAGATATATAACTGACAGTGCACTCTTTGTCAAGCACTATTATGTTTATTGTTTTTATTTAATGAAATATGTGCATTATTATAAAATTGTTGTTTTGAATGAGGTACATCATAGTTTGAGAAATACTCCAGTAACTTGAAAATCATTCTACCATTAATAAATTGATGGTAGATTGATGCCATTGAATTTGAAAAATAATTTCACAAAGCAAAGGTGAGTTTAATTATTGATTTCAAATTGAAAAAAGACATGTATCAAATTAATGTATAACATCTAATATTGAATATTAATATTTGTATAATTTTTGGAATTCAAGTTTTTTAATGTTCCTAATTATGAGGTTATTGTTATTTCTTTTGAAGTTAATGTATCTAATTATGAAGTGTTAATTTTCTAGTGTACTTAGTTATGACATTATGAAGTTAATGTGCAGGAATACACCAATAGGCTTTTTTAAATGTAGTAATTGCAATAGTTATAGTATAATTTTGATATATTTAATAGTAGATTTACTATAAATTCCTATGGTTTGGTATTTTTGAGCCACCCAAAATAGAAAGTACCTTTGTTACAATTCTCCGATTATATTTGGTGATAAATTACCAAGAATTAACGATGAAACCTCGAGAGGTATCATCAAAATTTTAAACTGTTTTTTTTTCTGACAAAATATCAACTTTTAATTTATGTGACTTGTATTATAATCATCAAATAAAATATATTTTATTTTTTCATGTGTAAATTTTTATGAATTTTTAAAATGTTTAGATAAATGTGTTGATGTTTTTTTTAAATTTTCTTTAGCTTCAAATACGCAAAACGCTTATCAGGGCATGTGCCGTCATGGCAGAGCTCGCATTCGAGATAATTTGATCAAACACTCATCCATTGATATGCACTATAATGCTCTCCCTTTCCGCAAGTGGCGTTATGCTGCCCTCAAATATAACGTTGTTATGTCTGCAAACAAGGTCACTTATTTCCTTTGGTTTCATTTTATTCTGTAAAAATATTATACAATATTATTGGAAGCATGCTAATCTAATTTAGATTTTTGCTTTTTGTTTTTTAGCAACTACCTGCTTTACTTAGTGCAATGAACATTTTAAGAGAAGAAGTTGAAACAATTCGGGAAGAGCTCAACCCAACTTTATCACCAGACACCTATGCTGGTTTTGTGAGATCTGTCGAAGTTAGTTGAATTCATTTCTTAATTTCTACTCAAATATAATCGAAAATTGATGTTTTATATCATTCTGTTTTGTTTATTTAGGGCGGTAAAGTTTGCCTAGAGAATTTGGGTTTTAATAACAATGGAAACTTTAACTCTAGGCCTGATGTTGGTATAGATGAAGTTTGGGTCGATTTGGAAATTGTAGTCAGGGATATTGAAGCGAGAATGTAAGTGTTCTCTGAATATTTCATCTTCAGATACATTTTATTAATTTTCGAGAGCATTAGTTTATTTTACACCTTTTAAAGAATTCATTTTTAAACAGAAAGTGTATTTATTGTTACATTTGAAGAAATTCAGAATCTGGAATGCATTCAAATTTGCATATTGTTTTACTGCCATTTAATTTCGGATGTACCTATAATAATGTAATGTAAATAATTATATTGATAATTCAGTATTATTTGTTGTTTTATAAGTATATTCTAAATATTAATAATACTATAAGCAAATCAGATAAAATATCATTCTCACTTTTTCACAACTTTATTATATCTGAATATATTTTACATTTCAGAAGGAAAAAGGAAACTAAGACTACGGTAAAATATTTTATATAATAAATTGCTTGTAATAAAGAGTTTATTGAAAGAAACTGAATAATTTTGCTTTTTAGCCTGACCAAAGTATGTTAGAAGCACCACCCTCATTACTGTCAATGACTACTTGTAAGTGGATGAAACTGAAATATTTCTCTATTTGATTATGTTATCCATTCTAAGCTACAATAATGGTTTAGTTATTCCATTCTCAGCTACAATAATGGTTTAGTTATTCCATTCTAAGCTACAATAATGGTTTAGTTATCCCATTCTAAGCTACAATAATG
>JAUZNC010049002.1:0-15694 GCA_034780395.1 Vannuccia rotundouncinata | reverse complement strand
AGACATTTAATATTTAAGGATTATATCAAAAATCTCCGCCGGAGATTGTACGTATATCATGCGTTGACTTATACCTATATAATAATATTGTATACAATAATTTATCTAGACCTGCAAACTATAATACCGTATATAATTGAAATTCGTTCTGAAATCATTTTAATTATGTACGGTATTATAGTTTCGTTTCGTTATAAAGAGGGTATTCAATTAATGTTATATATTTTAATAGGCTTATGATCATTATATATTGATTCAATACCCTCTTTTAAACGAAATTAATACCGCATATAATTAAAATGCGCATTATTAACTCACATGAATTTCCTATTGATTATTGATATAGATATATTATGTCTCCGCGGACGTTAATTACTATTGAATATTGGTCAGTTTGCCGGTCTAGATAATAATATATAAGTCATTGGTTGTATAATCTATTGCAATAGAGAATCAATGTTGAATATAACCCTATAATATACCCTTCATTTCGAAGATCTGCTCAGAGATAAACTTGTCTCCGCTACGCGCTCCGACTTGTAGATTCTGAGTGCACATATCCTCAATTCAGGGTAATATTCTATATACATAAATTTAATGTAAAACGGATGAAAAAACCATATATAGTAAATATACTATACTATACGTGTACTGTAGACATGTCTCAGTTTAGAAAAAATAGTAGTTTTAGGAAAAAAAGTTATCAACATTTGGAGCCGTTTGACTTTGCTATCATTCGTAACCCTGTACGCATGGTAACAGCTTATTGTTGTACTGTTCCAGTTTAATATTTTCAATTTTATTAAGCCCAACTTACATGAGCATCCTGATTATAATTTAAATGCTCATTTTATCAATATTATTATTTTTTAATATAAATTATATATATTATAGGGAAAAAGCGATACCTAATCAAACTGTAAAGATACTGGGATAAGTAGAGCGTGGCATCCGACATCCCAAAAAATTTGACTTACACAGTAAGAGCACCCGGATATATATTCCGGATGTCCATCCAGGATGCTCATTGTAAGTGGGGCTTTAGTTTAAAGCGTTTATAACAATATAAATGGTGAAAATTTTAAAAATACAGATTATAATTTATTAGAACATCAAGGGATAATTTAATAATTAAATGTTATTGTATATTCTACTAAATGTGAAATAATATGAAGATAAATTTCAAAAAATAAAACTAAATAATTATGGTTAAACATAAACTGGTATAATAATGTTTCGGTATAAATGATTAACATTTAATTACAGCTTGCTATTTTTAATGATATTTCAGAGTGAATTTATATACGATAATCGAATTTATTACTTAATTTAGAAGTTTAAAATTTTGAAGTGAATTATTCTCTTAAGCCTCAATATAGAATTGCATTATTAAATAAATCTAAGTTAATTTTTAATTTGTGAGGTGAGAAAATCTGTTTTATTTTGATGTTGATGCTTTCAGACAGCTTATCATTTCCTCAACATAAATATTTGTTAATATATTATTATATTAGACTTAAATGTAAACCTTTGCATTAAAATAATTAGTTTTTAACTATATGAATATTAGTTACTCTTGTTTTTAATGTAATGGTTATTTTTTTTATATTTTGAAATCTGAAGGTTTCCACCTATACTGAAATTTTGTATATGTACTTGAATATACTACTCTTGAAAAATGTACTTGAATTTACTTTTTCTAACCATATACCTTATTTTTTCATATTAGTTATGATATTTTAATGTGATTAAATGAGTTATTATGACAATGGTATCAAAATTATTATTGACAAATATTTTAAAATTAATATATACCTATTATGTATATCTCTTTTTCTTAGTTTCTTAATGCATGTGTCAGACAAATTTTACCAATCTGCAATGCTTATGAAATTAACAATTAATTTTTAAAAATCTAAATTATATACAAACACTTTAATATAATAAAATATTTTTACTAAAATAATAACATTTTTTATTTATTATTTTTAATAAAGTTTTAATTTTTAAAATTTTTATATATTAAGCAGTTAAATTCACAAAAGTGATATGTAAATTATTTAATAAACAAATTCAATAAAAGCAACTTAAATAAATATGTAAATTGGTAATTTGTGCAGTGCATATTAGTAATAAGCACAGATTGGTAAAATGCGCCCAACACATGCATTGTTTATGTTTTAATATTAATTAGTATATTATATATATATATATTTATATATTCTTAACTTTTGACTTTGTTATTATTTGTTTTTTATTATTAATTTTTTTATATAAAACTTTATATATTACTACTTAACTATAGTATTTTTTTTAAAATAGGGTATGGTTTAAATCATACTTATTGACATAAAATAATCCTAATTTAAATGTGAGTAAACTGTCTGCCATTAGACTGACAATAATTAGGGTATTTAGACAGTGTAACACATTACCAAATATTTTTTAGTAAATTTTAATGAATGACAAACAAGAATAGTTTAATTAATAAATATGGTCTTTGGATGTTTTAAGGGGAGAGACATATTATTGGTCCCTATATGTTCAAATAAACATAAATTATAATTTGCCACTTCACTTATGAAAATTACTAATAAAGCACCTTCTTTTTTATTTTATTTTATATTTATTTTTTTTAAATTATAATTTTTTTATATAATTAATAGGTATCTTTCATGTATATAGAAATACATATTTATTACTAATTTTTGGAGGGCTTAATTACATGGCCATCTTGGGAAATCCAAATAAAAGATTTATATATGTTATAACTTAACATATAGTAAGCGTTATTCATATGTTCATATATATATATTATAAAAAAAGCAAATACAAAATCATTATCATAATAATAAATACTAAATGATAGGTATACATACATTATATATGAATAATATTATTTTTTTAATCAAAAATAGTCAGTAATAGTTTTCTTGTGACTTTATATATGTATCTTCAGGGACATTAGCCATGATTTTAAGTGATTTGAGACATACCTAAGAATACCAATATTTATGAATTCATTTACTCAACTTAAACCTATTGGCTGGAAGACCTGAAATTTAACTATTTGAAAACATTAGTTTTATTTTTGTTTAATCTAGGGATGAAATATTTACAAAACAAATTAATACATTCAAAATGTTTTGTCCTACTCAACAGATATTCTGTAGTTAGCAATATCATTTTAGGCCAAAACCAAAGATAATTCCAATCATTAATGATGCAATTATGAGTATATTTCCCCAACTCCATCTAAATCAGTGTCGTTATCATAATTAATGTGCCAGTTTTGTAAGGAGTGTTGTACTACATTCATATTTGCAATTTTCAAAAAATATGAATATTTGGGAAGAATTCTTTGGCAAATAATTCTTTACTTATTCAATTACTAAATAATTGTTTCTATACATGATATAGTTACCATATTGCAGTAATGCAGTTTTTTCATTTGCAAATTTGGAGAGTTATCTTATCTTCATTGTATCAACCATAGTATAGGTAGCAGTATATTCTGAATAGATAGGTAGACTTTTTAAATAGACAACTAAAGTTAGACTGTCTTTTTCAAGTAAATATAGTGTTTTATTATTACTGTTATTATACATTAGTAGTTGTAAACTGTTTGTTTTGTAATATAATTGCAGTTTACATTGGCTAACCATTGACACAGGATTATTCAGGCTATTCCAGCTTTTTGCTGGTTCAAAATGTCTTAGAAGTTTAAGTTTTTCCTATATATAAGACATTGCCTATGGTGTTTGGTAATATTTTATTTTAACAGAACACAAATGGTATCCTCCATTTGTTTGCCTATTGCTACAATATTAGAAAAAATTTCTAATTGGAACACTGACTAATGTGAATTGTGAATAGAATTTATAGAACAGTTGTTATACTAGGGTTCATACAGATCCTGGAAATGTGCTGGAATTTTGTCAAAAATACTTTAAAAATGTTATAGTCCTGGAATTTCATTATGTTGCCTAATTTTTTTTCACAAGTATGTTTCATTGTTTTGTATTTTATTTTTGATATTCTAATAGTCAACATTTTGTGAAAATTAAAAGTAATGCATTATTTTTATTTAACAGGCTTTTGTTCATATTAAAAATGTACAGATGCACTGGCTATAAAGGGTGGTAGGAGCTATTTAAAAAATATATTGACATAAAGGATCCTGTAATTTTGAATCATTTTTCCTGGAAATTCTGGAAAAGTGCTGGAATTTTTTTTACAATTATTCTGTATGAACCCTCTTTATGTTTACTAATTAGAAAAGCTCATCTCTCTCTCTCTATATATATATATATATATATACCTTCATTTGGGGATTATAAATAATCATGTGGACATAATTTTCCATGATCTATATTTACCTAAACTGTTAATTGCATTATCATTTATGCATCATATAGTCAAATTATGGCCCTGATCTATATTTTTTGTATATAATGGTATATCTATTCAAAGTACAGTCCACAATTTTTTATTGTTTATTGGGGTGGGGATTCATTGATATCATAATTTGGGAGTGTCTTTTTATAATCAATGAAACTGCTAAAAGCTTGCCACATAAATTCTAGCATATTATTTAGCTAGAGATTTATAAATAATTAATCACTTTTTACTGAGCATTAGTACAACATACATATCTGTGCATGTTTTTATTAAATATTTAAATTAATTTATTGTTTAACTTCTAAAACAAGTAATGTATGAAGAATTTATAACATTATAAGTTAGTTTCTCTGGAAAAAGTTAAAAGTTTATACAACTGTTTGGTGAGTGATTATGAAACACTACTAAAAATCGATTTTTCTTTAAATGGAACAAATTTGTTTGTATTTTTTGTATGACTCTCTTTTCCGGTATGCCAGATTAGACTAAACGTTTTATTGCTTTAAATGTTTAAAAATTGGCAAACTATAAAATCATGGAGTCACCTTATCCACAGGACATTTTAAAAATATTCTTTTTAAGTAAAAAATACTGGGCTTGTCTTATCTATGGGTAGATAAGGTATAAACAGTATTTGGCACCACAATGTTTTGATTGTGGGGGCGAGGGGGGGGGGGGGCAACAGTCCAATTATGTGACAAATACAAAATATTAAAACATATATAGCTTTCAATCAGTGCCCATATTCATGTTTTTTTCTGGTTTTAAAAATTTGTACACATTGTTTACAATTTCATCAATAATACAATTGTTATGTTGATTGTATGAATGCAGTCAGTATTTATTTTCAAATGCATTATCTTTTAAATAATTTAACAATTGAGAGAGTGGTATGTCCCTAAATGTATTTATTTGACATATTTATGTTTTATATTCAAAAAGAAAATACTTTAAAAATCTCAACCTTTTATTGATAGGTAAAACAACCGTTGTGACATGGCTATAATTTTCATTTTACAAATGGCATAAGGATGGAAATAACATTTTTAATATGGGGTCTATTGATTATTGATCTAGTGATTAGGAAAAATGTATGCTATGAATTGTCATTCATTGAGTTGTCTGTGCATGTAATTCTTATATCTTCAAATATTCTCATACATGCCTTATGATTTTTTTATCTTCTACTTGAAGTATGTCACTATAATATATTTTAAAATCACCTTATTATGTATAATTATTTTCATGATAAATATTTGGAAAGTATTACTTTTCAATACGAGGATATTTATTAATACAAGAGAGCATAGCAATCGAGTATCAATAAATATCCAAGTATTTGAAAAGTACTTTTTAAATAAGTGAATGTATTTTTTTGCTATGCATAAATCAATTTTTATTAAATGTTCATCAAACTTAAACAATAATTGTATAGATATGTACTTATTTTTGATAAGTATTGGAAAAATAAGAGTTTAATATAAAATCCATAAAATATATTGTTATATTTTGTTATATTCAATTATATGCAATCAAAAGTTATCCATGCACTGAAAAGTTAAACTTTTCAAATTCTTCAATCAATATGAAATGCCTACTTTTCGGTGCATGCATAGCAAAAAAATATTAATACAACATTACACTCAATCAGATTAGAGTTTAATTCTAACCATTTAAAATAATATTTGCGAGTAACGTCTAAAAACGTTAACATTTTTAATATTTATTTTTTCTCAAATAAGATATAATTATACAATGTATATTTTATTTTATAATAGTTAAAATTATTAATATTAGAACACACACTTATGAACCATCATAATAATAATAAACCATGAACCAGTTTGTTATTTTAGCATGTAAGATAATACAGCTCTCTAATACAGTTATCTACTTTTTTAATTAATTCAATTTATTTTTTGTTTCTTTAATTTGTATCATGTTGGCTTGCTTTGTTTAACTGTATTAGTAAATTTGCTGAATATTGATTTAAAAAAAAATATTTTTTAAGCCATTAGATATTTTTTTCTAAAATAAATATACACATTGTTTGTATTGGTCTTGGAAAGCTGTCAAAGTTTTGCAATCGTAAATATCTATTCCAACATATGGAATAGTCTTGGAGATTTTTGGAAAATTTTAAAAGTCTTAGAATTTATAATGACTGTCCATTATTCTTTTATTTTTAGTTAGGGTTTGGAATAAATTTTATAATCGGTTTGATTGTTTAATCAATATTTTTATATGCATTCATTTCGTTCTATTTTATATTTTAGTTATGTTACTTAACCATACATTTATCATATATCGATTTTATACAGAGTGTTTCTTTAGAGCAGTATTTAAATATACCGATATATATATACTCATGTTTTTGCTACTTAAGAAAATTATGAAATTTCTTATTTAGTCTTGGAAAAATCTTGGAATAGTCTTTAAATTGATATTTAAAATTTTGTACGAACCCTTTATACATTAAAACCAAATATATTTAAATAATTCAATTGATGACAATTATATATTACACTATTTATTATATAATATTGAATATCTTTAAAATTATTTTTTAATTAATCTATATCATACAGGTGCTATCCAAAAGTTTTGTCTGATTTTTTTGACATTGATAATTTGATCGATTATTGAATTATTAAATTTAAAATATGTATGAGTTTCTACACTAAATATTTAAACTTGATAATTTCATTACTTCAAAATTATTTTGTTATTCTGGATAATTTCTAAATCCTCTTATTTTCTTCAGTTGGTAAACACGTTTCAATGGACTCGATTTTGCGAGGAACTCTAATCTCCGAACACCCTGATTCTATAAAACTGGCATTAATCAATAGATTTCGTGAATTGATCGAAACTCAAACTGTTTCAAATGACGTTCTAGAAAATGTCCTCAAAATTTCTGCAAACTTTATTGTTCAACCTTCTCATCATTCTTTGTTGGATTCTGTTTTGGCAGTTTACATTGTAGCCATAAAGAAGTCACCACAAGCCTCAATGTCAGCCATTAATCCGCAAATGATCAAGGAATTTATGTGCTCTACAACGGTTATTGGTCGTAGTGTTACCAATATTCTCAGCCATGTGATTCCAGCTTATCAGACCAACTCAGAGACTTATAACAAGTTGAGTGAAACGGTTTCAGAAAGCTTGTTACCTTTTATTACATACCAACAAACTCAAGATCACATGTCTGTGAATCAATTACTTATAATTTGTCTTCAGAACCCAAAATTCCTCCCGAGATCTTCCACATCGGTTTGTTATCGTCTTCTGCGTTTTCTCGCAAATCTTAAACTCTCAATGTTCGGCGAAAATCCTGCCGAATATGTTGTCGTTGTCGAGACGATTGCCGATGTGGTAGAGGCTCTCTGGCGTGTCAGCGATTTTGACTCTCTTCGACAGACCATTGTTTTGATATTTAGCTTTGTTGCTGACGACAGTAACCCCAATGAGCCCTATCTACCGCTAGCCGCCGTTGTGAAACACATTCGACTGGAATATCTTAACCAATGTGTCCGAGAATTGGTCGATATTTATGAAGGAGACGAAAAAGCGATCAAAATAATTCTTCACCGGCTGACTAACTTCTTACGCTGGCCAAAATCTACCAACCTTGATGCTTGGATTCTCATGCTTATTCTTGGGCTTGCGGAACGTGGCAAGGCTGTCTTGATACTGGAATACATTCGGGACTATGTGGTCTTTGTGATTCAGCTACTTTCCATGCGAGGCATTGCTCGGCAGTCAGTGACTACACTGTTGGAGTTTATGTTGTTAGCCTACCAACACAACCACGACCTGGTGGAACTGGTAGCCAAAGAGTTGCCGGCAGTCTGTGAGGCTCTGAAAAAAGAGAACTCTCCTTCAAGTAACCAGTGTCTGTGTTCCCTGGCAGAAGTGGGCCACATTTTGGCTTGCATGCACAAGATTGATGTTCGCACTATGCCACGACCGGTGGTCGAACTCCTTGAACAATATCCAGCTCCGCCTAGAGAAACGATGCTCAAGAGGATACGAGCACATAAATGGTCCAATGTAGCCAAGCGAAGTTCGTCCGATCTAACGAAACAGGTACCCGTCTTCAAAAGCATAATTTTGCATTGTTACAACAGATTTTATTATCGATTTATCTGATTAGGTGAAGCGTCGATCAGAAACTGGGTGTGTCGGTCTGCTCAATGTTGGCAACACCTGTTATGCCAACGCAGCCCTTCAGCTCCTCTACAATTGTCCAGAGTTCCGTAAGGCCGTGCTGAACGGTTCCCCCGCGGGGCGCTCACCTGTAGGCTCTCAACTGTACTCGCTGTTCTCATCTCTAGATAACTCCAAGGTAACTTGTTCAACGGACCGTCCGTCCACTAGCTGTTCTATGTTTATACCATTTGTTAACTCTAATCTTCCCCCAAGATGGTTGTCAGTGATCCAGGAAACTTTGTCAAGAGCACGCGTCCATCTCACTTCATTCCCGGAGAACAGCAGGATGCCGCCGAATACCTGGGTCATCTTCTGGATCAACTCCACGAACAGGAGCAAGGCTCCAACAAGCTCGTGGGTGTATCTTCAACCACGGCCTCTGACGTCCCAGTCCCGATGGAGACGGGGGAGAACACTCAGGACATTTCGGCGCCAGTTATGACCACGACGAGCAACACGACGACCACCCTGGTCCAGAGCTTGTTCCGCGGCTCGTTAGACCATCACACGGCCTGTCGTGGCTGTCAGCACAAGTCGAGGCGGCAGGAGAACTTCTACTTTCTCTTTCTTCCACTCTCAACGCCGTTGGAGGAAGCTGCCCATGTTGTCCCGGAGAGCTCTGCAACTGAGCCATCAACACCTGCCCCCGCTGTCACTGCCAAAAGGTGAGTGACTCATTCTTCGTACGCAGTCTTGAAAAAGTCTTGATTTTGAAATTCAAAACTCCCAAATGTCTTGATTTTGAAATTCAATACTCCCAAAAGTCTTGATTTTGAAATTCAAAACTCCCAAATGTCTTGATTTTGAAATTCAAAAATCCCAAATGTTTTGATTTTGAAATTCAAAACTCCCAAATGTCTTGATTTTGAAATTCAAAACTCCCAAATGTCTTGATTTTGAAATTCAATACTCCCAAATTTCTTGATTTTGAAATTCAAAACTCCCAAATGTCTTGATTTTGAAATTAAAAACTCCCAAATGTCTTGATTTTGAAATTCAAAACTTCCAAATGTCTTGATTTTTTAATTTTGAATAGGATTGATTTTTGGTATATAATAATTTTAAAAAAATAATATATTTTATTTTATGAATACAGTTTTTATTTTAAATACATTTTTGAAATTAGGGGAGCCAAAAAGCTTTGAGCAGTCTAGAATTTTTCATGACAGATGCGTATGACCCATGTATTTATTGTTCATATTGAATTTACTTTTTTTTTAAATGTACTACTCGCGAAATAAAACAAAGAAATATTTTTGTTGTTGTGAGAATACAATTTTGATTATCCAGAAATCAAGACGTTTGTTCCTGCTATATCCGTAAAAAACAGTTTTATTTATATTACCTTTACATACTTTCAAGAATATAACATTCTTTGAGATTTCTTACGTTGAATAATTTTTAGAAATGTGCCCGAAAGTCACATGTTCAGTTTATATATATATTTTTTTTTAAATATTTTTATATTTAAATATATATTTTATATTTATATTTAAATATATTTAAATTTTTTTTTTAAATATTTTTATATTTAAATATATATTTTATATTTATATTTAAATATATTTAAATATTTTTTTAACGATAAAACTATTAAACTTGCACATTAATAAAAGATTCAAAAATATCTCTTGAGTTAAAGTCCAAAGTAAAAAACTCTTAATCAGTGATATTACTTAACACTTTACTAATCCGCCATATTAATAGATACATTTTATGAATTTGTTTTTTTAAAATTACATTACACTATTTATAAAGGAGAATTGAATATTCTATATTTTCTTGTATCTGGTTTCATTTTCCGAACAGACTTTTGCTGTACGCAGGACCTCGTTTCAATCTGTATAGTTGACTAATGGTTCATTATCTTCCTCTTGTTAAAGCACCAGCCCCCCAATCCCCGTGGAGGACGTGGGTCGCCTGGTCAAGCACCTTCTCTCTACAGTCGAAGAGATCCCCGACAGTGCTTCGTGCGAAGCCTGCGGTCGACAGGAGGGCACTCGACGCTCCCTCACTCTAAACCGTTTGCCCCCTTACGTGCTCATCTGTCTCAATCTCTTCACCTTCAACCGGGCCACCAACAGCTGCACGAAACTCCTCCGTCGTGTCAAGGTGCCTGAGTTCCTCCCCGTCGTTCCCATGAAGGCGGAAGAGGAGTGCTGCAATCCCGCGACTGCCCCCGTCACTGGGTACACCCTCCAGGGGATGATCGTGCACCACGGGGTGTCCATGACCTTCGGCCACTACACCACGGTGTGTCGTGTCGGTGTCAACTGGGTCTGGTTTGATGACGATACGGCCCGCTTCACCCAGCTCGAGCAAATCGGTGCTGAGGCGTCCAGCACTCCCTACCTCCTTGTGTATAGCAGGAACTGATAAGCTGTCCCAACCGGCCTCGGCTTGAATCATTCGAACACATACCAAAATAAATAAACAAATACTAAACACGACAAGATCTCTTTTGACTCACTTAGGCGGTGATAGCATTTCTTTATGAATGTGAAATATAGCCTACAATTATACATATCAGTTCGATTTGAAAACTTACAGTTAATAGATTTATCGCCTACTACTCACGTTTCTCGTCGTTAAATAGTATCATTTGCAGATACCGTCTGTCTTTGCCCACCTTTCCTTTTCGATCTGTTCAAAGTGTACATATAACATTTACAGTCAACTATATTTAGTCTTTCCTTGGGTGTAGTAGTTGTCATCAATATGTGTTTTTTTATTATCTTATAATTTAACATCGTTAACTTAACTTGACCTCGTTAACTTTCCATTTGTATTTATATTTTAGGCTGCTGTATAATTATAAATTCCAAACTATTTGCACTGTATTTTATGTCTGTTGTTTCCTACAAGGTTGTCCAAGATACCATCTCTTTTTATCAGAAGTTAAATCTCTCTACATGCCATGCAATCTTCTCAATTTTATCATTTCATATTTTCTAAATGTTTAAGCGAATTATCCTGCTCGATTTCTTGGTTTGATCAGATTTGTAAGATCACAGAATTTCTTCATTTTAAAGCTTATATTGTCTAAATATTTTCGTTCTTGTTTGTTTTAATAAAAGTTTGAGTGACCACATTTTTTAGTTTATTGAAATGCTTTTTCACAGAAGGAGTTAGAATATTTTATATAGTGTCATAAATTATAAAATGTAACAATATGTACTTTAGAAACAGGATGTAATACTTAACTTGTTTTAAACAAAATGGAATTTAACTTCATTGTTGTGCGCACGTTCAGTATTAGTACTCCACCTCAAAACGATCAATATGTCTCTGCAGTTTTGATACTGTAAATGACAGCTACTAATGCAAGTCAAAAGGAACTGGTTAAAATTTCGTAGTTCTTATTATAAAACTCACGTGACATAACGTATTTATTTTTATAGATACGATTTCCATCAATTGATTTTTCATATTGTCTAGACGATAACAAAAAACACTGCATTCAATTCCAGAAAAAAACATGCAACCACTACGCCTGATTACATTAGCTTCCAAATTGCAATAACTATATAGAATGCGTGTTGTTCAATTATTACTGAAATTTTTGTTTATAATTTCATTGAATTTATTGCGCATATGATTATTTCAATAAAACCGTAGTCTGATAGTTTTTATCGTTGACTTTAAAAAATTCAAATTAGTTTTCTGTGTTCAATAAGTATTGTCCGGTGGCAATTTTTTTTGGCGCATGGGCTAGTCCGCAGTCGTGTACCATTGCCCGGTTAGAAATGTTACTATTAAAACACAATTAGTTACAGTAAGACTAGACGATAGATATTGTAAACGATTGGAAAGCTAATAAATGCAGATTGTTGGATTATTATATTTAATTTCAAGCAACCAATATAACTGACCATAAATATGTGTTGTCCATTCTCAACAACCAGAGCGTCAATTGTAAATCTCTAAAAATTTCAGTATTAGTTTAGACAATTAACTAAATTAAGTCAAATTTTCATCATTCTGAAATTTTTTCACTTTCTGGATATAAATACAAATTTGCAGCTTGCATCGTATTTTCCGTATTAGCTTCATTAAAATCCTCTTTGTGACATTACAACATCCTTATTAAAGGTTTTTACAGTTACAATACAATTTTTATCATAAAATTCAACCGTTTTAAAGAATTCAAAAAACTAACGGACTTGTCTATAATGAGCCACATCGCAGACTTATTTATATCTGTTTTATGAAAAAAGTGACTACATTGAAATTTGGATACTGCATATTTTCCTTATATTTCCGTATTTTTCTGACTTATGCTATTCTAAAGTCTATGCGATAGCGAAGTGAGTTACTAAGAAATATATATATTTCTTACTATTTATATGTATGGTTTAGTACATATGTATAATAATTATAGTCATTATATTATATATAATTACAAAAAGTAATTTCGAAACATTTGGCTAACAAGGACCTTTGTATGAATATAATTTATATAGAAAAGAATTGAATGAATCATAAAACAGTTTAATACGATCAAATTGAATACAATCTGATTAAATATTCAATAAATACACATCTGAACAAATCAAGACTAAAATGAAAAATAATTATAGGGAAATTATTACAACTGAACTTTATTATAGACGTGTGATTACAGCAAACTCTTTAATCAATATCATATTAGGTATATTTTCAAAATTGTATTTTTATTATGCAACATTGGTAAATTTGATTAACAAACTATTATATACATTATGATACAAATAATCAAAATGAGAGAAGAATACTACTTTATAGTAGCACGTGACACACAACTGAATAATTTTTAAAAAATCAGAGTGAAAATTTAGACAACGTGGGCATACAAAGTATCGTAATAATATATCATCATAGGCGATTAGATCAAAATATCATTATTATTATATACCCTTTAAATTAGAGACGAATTACAAAAAAAGAAAAGACATATTACTTGTCAAATAAAGAAATCACATGGTTCTAGTCAATAAATAATACATAATATACCCATAATAATACGGAGGATAACTAGACAGATAAAAATAAAGAAATCAGTTCCAGTTAATACTGCAACATGATCGAAAGACGTGACAATATATAGAACTAAATGAGCAATACAATAAAAAGGATTAGTGCTACATACAAACAAGATCTTGGGTATAGATATCCTCTGAAAATCAATAAATAGAATATTATCACATTAGGAATGTGGATTGGGAGTCAATCTGTCTTCGCAATATATCATTACGCTTCAATCAAAAGTTGTCAACAACATCGCATTGACACGGAATCCTATTTGAATTTTGTAAATTAAAAAGAAGAAGATTTATTCATAAATAAAATAAGTTATCTCTTTAGTAAAAAATTAATAAGCAGTGAGATTCACCACTCATAAGAAAATAAATTTGATGTATTTTATCGCAAAAATTTTATCGCAGTAGTTTTGTTCAACTGGTTTTATTAACTTGAGTCTGTATAACCCCTCTGCAAGTATGGTCCTTTATTATTATATGTACAATATAAACGGGCTTTGTCCATCGCCGGCTTTCTTTATCAAGATTTTTTCGTAGCATCAGTTTGATTCTTGCTCTGAAAACATGTTTCTTCGAATTGGCTCTTTAAAAAAAGGAGAAAAAACCAACATTACAGGTAAGATTGGCCAAATTTTATAGATTCATATGATGGTGGAATCAAATACAGGAAATGATTCGAATAATAACAAAGTCATTGATCAATATTATGCTCCAGCTGTCTGATCTTGCATCAGCTAAAAGTTAAAAAGTATGCTGTCATTAATTTTTAAAATAATTCGGTTATCAGATGAAGTGTCAATATCTTGATTGTTGAATGCCGGACAGCTGAGCTAGCTGGTTGAGGGGTAGTAGGCCGGCTGTTGATAGCACTCCCCTCCCTGGATGAAGCTAGAGGCAACATTGAAGCCCGGCCGGGACTCCACGACGGTTGGTTTTCTGCCAGGTCCTGAGGAAGAGGTGGGTCCACCCGTGGCACGAAAGGAACATTGACGGCCGGCCTGTCGGCAGGGACAGTGCTCTCGTTGATAGAACTCCCGGACACGGTTGCCCGCGAAAAGGTGACGCAACACGCCCTCCATGAGGACGTAGATGAAGCGCCGGTTGAGTCGTTGCTCCTGGAAGAGGTTGAAGACGCGGAGGACACCCTGACGAGTTGTCTCATTGCCGAGGAATTGACTCAACTCCTCTGAGATGGAGAGATGTTTGAGTTACATCAAAGACAACATGTATATAGTCCTGGATCCCAGGGGTTTTAATCAAAATGTTTGATACCTTTATCAAGTAATATGATCCATGGGATGATCAAATATGTAAGTCTTAAGTTGCAGAAATTGTATCCCATTATTTTTTATGACCATTTTAGTGTTTTTCCATATTAATGAATAGGAGAAATTTTAATGGTTTTCCCCCAATTTTTATGAAAATGCACATTTTAAAGAAAATAAGGACGTTATTCACACTTTTGAATAAATGGATGCATATAATTTTGTTCATCTAAATGTTTTCAACATATTTCAAGCAAAATTATATGGATAAGTCAAACTAATTATTTTCTAGAAATATTTGAATATTGGTTCTCAAGCTTAGCATGACTTTTCAATGTAATTTTACTTGTTACTTTAAACGATATGCATCAATTTAGTCAAGTGTGAATAGCATAACGTTATCAGCCTAAACAACTATTAATTTACTTGTAGAAGGGCAACAATAGTGATACAAGATTAGTGGTGTAATTAAGTACTAAAATAGGTAATTACTATGATTCTGATGATTATTAGTTATTATTGGATTTATTTTGGAGAATTTCCTGACTTTCAACAAAATTAATTCGCAAAAGAGCACGGATTTTATTGATGCAGAATAGCTTTTCTAGATAAAAATGGTGCTGTCTGCTTTTGTAGAAAACAGTAAATCAATCGTCGCATCAATTCTCCGGGTACCTATGAACATACACCTTGGTCCTACAATGAATACAGTGACCACTAACCACCTGCTACACTGCCCAACATCTTGGTCCTACAATGAATACAGTGACCACTAACCACCTGCTCCTGCCCAACATC
>JAUZNC010048991.1:0-15696 GCA_034780395.1 Vannuccia rotundouncinata | reverse complement strand
TAACTAACGAAGACAATTGTTAAAATAGCAGAATTTATTTATAAAAAATAAGTTTAAACTTATAACTTTTAGTTTTCACTTACATTTTCTTAAGCACCTACATGTGTTGCTATTTTTCTGTTTCCAGTTTTATTTATGTCAACAGTTTTTTTTTAGTAGTTTTAGGTTAAGGATTTTTTTTGTGAATTGTTTTTCATCTATTCGTATCCCCAGAACAGATTCTATTTGGTTTCTAATTTCTATAAAAGCTTTTGATTTTCGTTGCCTAACATCAGGAATTGGGCTTTTTGACAAACATATTGGATGTTTGCTCAGTAATTTTACAATTAGTTCATTCGTTTTCATGAGAATAATTTTCTTTTTCGTGTTCAGGGATAAACTCATCATTTTGAAATTCCTCAATTGATTCAACGTACTCATCATCTAATAACATTTTGGAACGAGCCATGCTTAAATATAAATTTATTAGGAATTGTAATTACTATTTTATTTATAACTTTTTATTTTCCGCGTTTATTTGTTAGTCAACGTTATTGTAGTCAAAACTTTGTCTTAAATGATTTAGTCAAAGATTATAAATACAGAAATAAGTCAAAGCTTAAACTTATAAGTCAAATCTGATGAGACTTCGCTTAAACTTATTATTATAAATAATGCTTATATATAATATTATAATATATCTCTTAAAAATAAATGTTCTGATCATGATATATTAAAGTTTAAATGGTTTTAGTGTTTCAATAGAGATAAATCCACTGCAATATATTACATTTATTATAATTATGCATAAAACGTATTTTGGTTCTGCGAGAAATGATGGTTTTGCTTTCATAAATTATAGAGTCCGAGAACATATTATTGAAGCTATATATCGTAGTGCTTTAAAATGTATATATAAGTAAATTGACTTAATAGTATCGTAAAAATTGCATCACAAAAAATACGTGAAAACTGATATTATATATATATGTATATTGCAAATGAACCATGGCCATGTAAGAATCACGATCCTTATTGTAATGCAGTACCTACTCAATAATTCTTACCAGTCCTCGATAATATCTATAAAATATTTGTATATATGCATAAATATTAATTTAGTATTTATTTGTTCATAATTGTTCAAAATCGCATCGTCTATTTATGCAGATTTCGGATTATTGTTGTTTCGTATTACATATTATTGAAATAATTAAAAACTGTTTATACTACTGACAAGTAGTACAACATTTAGTATGTAAAATTATGTTTTATCAACTATAAATGAACTTGTAAATTTAATAATTGCGATTATGTGCCCATAACACTTGCGATTGTTTTCCATAACACTTAATTAATTAATTAATTATATACATTTCATTTTTGATTTCCATTTGAAACAAGTATACTACGTTTCACGTATTTACCATCCAGGCGATTTGAAGCTCCAGTCTGGGAAAAATGAATTAGTCGTAACAGCGATTTGTATGAGGTGAATTAATAAGCAGGTTATTTAGTGACTTTGATATTTTTCATAGTCAGAAACTCTTTTGTCAAATTAGAAAAATGTGGTCGAGAATTATCGTGCATAAGATGCATGTTCTCCATTTTTTTATAATTTACTGAAATTTGTACCCAATTCATGAAGAAATCCACAACCTTCGAGAAATGCTCTCAGAGAAATAAACAACCACAAATGACATTGCCTTCTTTTTGTTGGTAGAATGCTTAGCAGTTTTCTTTTAATCTCAGTCAGAGCCAACCCAAGAGCCTATATTATCAAATACTTGCCTAAACTTACTTGCGCTACTGTATAACATATCGCTACAATTTGATGGGTTGGCTCCGCGCCACCCCGCGGTATATATACAAATTATTATAAGACATTTTACAAGCATAGATGACCAATTATTTAAATTTATCTAAAAATACGCACATTATTACGATACACCCTCTTGAAGAAGATTGTTAATATATATACCTTATAAATATTATATTTAATTTTTCGAAATAACCTATATAATATTCTCGTTCGGTGCACACATACATCATGTGAATTTTATATCTATTAAAAACAACTAATTTTCCAAAAAACTATATTTTTATTAAATTTGAACTTTAGTGATAAATTACAATACGAAAATAAAATTGTAACAATATGTTTAACACGAAATATAAATTTATTAAATTTTTAATAGTTTTTAATGATTTTCGATGATTATCTTTGATTTTAACTGATATAATTGCATTCTATATACTATACAATTCTTATTGATGCTAAATCAGTATATTATTATTACTAATTAATGAATATATAATTTTCTTTTCCAATGAATAAAATAACAAATGATGAAACTAAATACTTTATTATAAAAAAAGAAAGAAAAATAATTTGCTGGTATAAATTTGTACCATACTTACAAATAGAATTGAAATCAGTAAAAATAAATGCGTCATTATACAAATAAATTTTCAAAGTGTTTCAATCATATTTACTGTTTAAAAATGACTAAACAATTGGAATTAATTATAACAATTTGCATTGTCAAAGTAGGTTTGTCTGTTAAATAAATGTATAAATAAATAAATAAATGGAAAATTTAATGTTTTAATTACTGATTCGATATCACAAATATTTTATATAAAACTTTAGATCGGATAAAATTTCTGTGAAGAAGAAAGGATCTGCATTTATACGGAGCATTTCTGTGCTCTTACGATTGACGATATTAAGACAACGATCCCAAAAAGAGCCTCTATCTTCCTCCAACAAAAAGGGTTTCAAAGGATAGCTAATTTCGTTCCCCATGTAGGCATAAGCTACATACAAGCAGGTCTGAAGGAGAGCCCGAAGATGCTTTTCTGACTGAACGTCACAGTTGGCGAAGTCTCGAATTAACATAAACAGAAACACGACGTTCGCCGAACTGACGAAAGCAACTTCCGCCCAGCCCTGTAGAATGAGGGAGCGATCAATGGACCGGACCCAGGTCACCGCTAGTCCGGGTTGAAAACTCGTGAGTTGAGGGCAGTTGTGGCAGAGAAAATATCCTATACAGTGTAGAAGGTTGGTAGTGTCTGCCTGCAGTCCCGACTGGGGAATGGTTTGGAATGTAAGCTCTGGGAATACGATGTTGTTGTTGATATTGACAACAGTTTGTTCCGATTGTTCCGAAATTCGTCGATGATCCAGATAGAAGGACCTCGATGACGAGGCCACTTTGTCAAAACGTAGCGTTTGGCACGAACTACACTTTTTTAAGGATTTGCATTCTAAGTGCGAGAATGAAGAGGAGATCTTGGAATAGTGTTCATTGTTGTTGTTGATCTCGCAGCTGTCCTCTAAGTCAATATCCCACCATTTGACAGAACAGGATTGTTGTGACCCCCGGTCATCAGGAAACCGGCATGACAGAGGAGACGTCGATTTCAAAATTGGTGTATCGACTTTCTTTTTTGTCAACGATCCAATGTTCAACCGTCTTAAACTAAGTGTACTCAGGAAGCTGTTTTTGAGTCCTGACCTTGAAAACAATGACAGAGAACTGTCTCCCATTGAAGCAGAGGACTTGGACCCTGACAGTCTGTCTGTGGACGAGAATGCATCCAGGTTAAAACTAACTTTGTTGTCGCGTCGTAAAGAGTTCAAAGGCGACGAAGACAAGACAGCGCCCATTTTAATTGAGCAAGGGTCTCTAACAAGTTAAATAAAGGTCAAAAAAAGAACACCGGCGTTAAATATATATATTATACAATTCACTTATATCATGTTGAGCAGACTCCTTATGGAAAAAAGTGCGCCAAAGAGCTGACTCAGACTTTAACAAAATTTTCTGTCTGATGGAGGAAGCGATTCGGGCACCTAGTTATAAAGAGCGCGCGCAAATCAATATATCTACTGCAATCGGCTATCCAAGCGGGTTATTCAGCAGATTCCATCTTCTCATCCTCTCACTGAAACAATCGATTGCTCTTGTATGAATGGAAGCTGCCCATGGATGGTTGTAAGCGGGATAATTGAGTGGCTCAGATCTGATCCTAACTCGCGGAATCGCCAGCAAGAATCCTGGATAACTCTGGTGTAGCCTATATATTTATAATATAGCTGGTGTGAGGGGAATGTGAATAAGATAATGAATGATAAGAGAAGGAGTTTATAACCCGCAGTCTAGCTTTACATGCAAAATAAAGTAATACATCACAAATTGATGGGGGTGACTGATGTATCGCCTTATGCTGAGTGCTTTTCGAATAAAATTATATCTTTATTGATCGACCGAATCTTAAAATTTTTGTCTTTAGTTTTTTCGTGAAGAATATATTAGTGACAGAATAGAAAGTATACATGATCTACTCCAGCTAAACCGGACGCTTGCACAAACTGCAGGAGGCTAAATTGAAAATAACCAACAATTTCCTTGTATCTTTTCTATGTTTAATAGTAACTATAGAAACAAGACGCATGCATAAACTGTGCACCACTCATTGCTACGACACTATATATGTGTAATCCGGGCGCTACATTTTAATTCTTAAATTATTATAATGAGTGTATATTTATCGCACATAGAAACAATCTCTATTGACATTTTAAAATTAATCTTATCATGAATTGCGTAAAGTTGTCCTTCTTTTTTGTAATAAGGGCATACTCCCTATATCAATCATAAATTATAGTGCACTATATAGAGCAGTAGACCATTGGAGTAAAGTAATGAATAATTATGTGTGTTAGTCAATAAATTAAGTCACCTTATACCTATATATTATTATGTAAGGTATGCAAACAATAACATAGTTATAACAATCATTTTTATAACAGCTACTGTTTACAATAATTGGATTAAATCTTCATATCTTGTATACAGATTACTATATTACGCACCTCTATGTAGTAAAATAAGCATTATTATTAAAACTGACTGTAATGTTGAAAAGAAAACGTATCTAGAATTAACTTGTTGACAAAATGAAAATAATTGGAGAAATAGAATCTGGTAAATCATATGTTATTGTAACTAAAGAATATATGATTGGAAAGTCAACCGTAGGGATATAGCAAAGAAGAATGAACTGAAAAATCTATTTTATAATCTATCTAAAAAATTAACTTTTATATAATATGAATAGTAAATTAATAACTAAATTAAAACATTTTCTAAAAAAAGAATTTTAAATCACACAAAAATAATAATTTATTATATGTATAACAAAATTATGTTAATATCTCAATGTACAGAAGTCTAAAATAATACATTATATACACCTGCTACTGAACCGTATACAAAAATAAAAATATAACAAGACTGCTTATAATCACTATTGACACTAATAAAAAAATCAAGTAATATTTCTTATTAATGAACGATCCTGAAGTTGATAATCCTATAATACTTTGTGCTAAAGTATAAGTCTAATTAATTAAAGATGAACTATTCTACTACCAGCGTCGAGTTTTATTGTGGTTCCATTAAGCATGGGGTTAGCAATAATTGTTTCAACAAGTCGGGCAAACTCTTCTGGCTCTCCGAATCTCTCCAAAGCCAGACAGGTTTGACTAAAGAACTCCATAAGAAAGGCATTCCCTTTTTCTTCTGTGTAGCCGGACACCGATGTCTTGAAGAGACCTGACAAAGAAAGAGAAAAGAAGTATAATATCCTTACTGACTTTATTGTATTTTGGTAATCAGTCAGTTTACGATGAAATTAATAAATTTATGTTTATCATAATAACAATATGAAAGAACAAATTATTAAAATGTTAAATTGGTATGATTTTTGAAATCAAAAAATTTCCCCCAAAAAAACATTTAAAAACTAAATTGAAGGGTTGTCAAGGGGTGTGGGAACACTGATGATATGTAAAACCTACCGGTTAGAAATTACATTCTTTAGAGAGGTCAACCAGTTTACAATTCTTAAATTAAAGTTGATAACGCCACAAGATTCTGAAACTAAAGAAAAATATACACATCGGGACATTTCTTGCATAAAGCATTGATGGTAGGTAGACACATTGGAGAACAGATATGGGTGACATTCAGCGCACCTTCAGTTGCAGAATTCGGAGATAACTGATTGTGATCAAGAGAGATGTGCGTGCGCTAAGTTTTTTTGTAAAACTATTTCCCGAATTTTTTGGAAGTCAGAGGTATTCTGTACAGGTCTGTGAGATGCCGGAAAAGTATTTTTCTTTATGGATTCTTCAAGTACCGCCCTGTTTTTTCTTTCAATTCGACGGTGTTCAATTATAAATCCAATAGAAGTCTTTGCGTGTCAGCCGTGGTTTTCTGCAGGTTCTTCTATCAGTGAGAATCCTAAGATTATCATTAATTCAGGATTGTGTATTTCTGAACAAGCTTAGATTACAACGCCCACTGTACTGCACAACTCAATAACGCAGACATAACTTATTTAAATTCTTATAATTCACATTTCAACTTATGAAACCCCTCCAATATCCTACCTGGAGATATTGACATGACCCGTATCCCAAGAGGAGCGAGGTCTCTGGCCATAGGTAGTGTCATGGCAACAATGGCTGCTTTACTGGCTGAATAGGCGCTCTGATTTTTGTTTCCCTCAAATGCTGCACTGCCGGATGTATTGATAATAAGGCCCCGTTGTCCGTCTTCGTTCGGAGAGTTTTCCGACATGAGAGCAGTTGAAAGGCGGCAGACATTGAAAGTGGTCAATGTATTCACCTGAAAACACGGTTAAATAAAATAATACTCGACCAAGGTTGATGGAAAACAGCTTCTAGTAGAGATCCGAGGTAGACAAGACTCTCAGAATAATTTATTTTTAAAGCAATATGTTATTATTTATGTGACAGAAGGAAGCCTTTCAGAATTAAAAGCATTATATAAAGCAATTATCAGGAGGATTAAATATTGACTCAAGGACACATTGTGTCAGAAAAATATCTAAATTTAATATATATAAAATTAAACAAGAAAATATTGACATACCCGTAACATGTTTTCAAACTCATCTAGAGAATGAGGTTTCAGACTCTGGATAGATATTGTAGATAAAGGTTTTGCTAGACCAACACAATTAACAACAACATCCAGACGACCGAATTTGTCTTTTATCAGATTCAGAGTATCCGAAATATCTTCGGATTTCGTAACCTACAAGAAAGCAATTAATATAATTCGTAATAATTTTAATAGAGTAGATTTTTAATCTTCAAATCAATTGTATTTTGTAACGATTTTGTGTAATTAAATAGGAAATTTATCCAAAACGAAATATCACATGAAAGTTAAAATCAATGATGGATATGATTGACATACATATGGAATAAATTATAGCAATTCATATACAAACGTTATCGAAACGTTCAATATGTCATCATTAGGAATGTAGGATAACTAAAAGCCAACTTTCTAGGCAATTAATTATAATGGTCAAATCCGGAAATAACCAATCATGAAAACTATTGAACACAATATGCATTCTTGTAAATAAGAAATCCAAACGTTAAACTAAATTAATTAATCAATAATACGAATATTATTGTCGGTTAAACCATTGGATACTCACATCTGTTTTTGTAAATAAAATATTATTGGTAGTCAAGTCATCCACAACTTCTTTAATATCACATGAAATCACTTTACAGCCGAGACCAGCCAAACTGAAAATACAACGCACATCAAATGAGAAATTGTTATATTTTAAAAAGCAATTTAATCCAGTTTAATTTAATCTTTTACCGATTTAAACTCCCCTACATAAATCTTATGATAATTAAAAATGTAGGTTTCGTTTTTACCTTCAAAAGAGTAATAATAATTGTTTCTTTTGAAAAATGCATTAATTTTACGCAGTAGTGTAAATAATTAAAAATTGAAATACAACCATAAAAAGGATGCGCAAGGCATATGACACCGCAAATATCCTTTATCACCATCTTTTTAAATAAAAATACAATACAATGACTGCATAATTAACAGTGAGGAAAAGACATCCTTAACAATGATGTTTATTAATAAAATGAAGATATTAAGAAAAATGAAATAGGAAAAATATGTGAAACTCAGACAAAAATAAGAGGACTGAGTATATTACTTACTGCTTTGCTGTTCCCAGTCCTAACCCCGATGCTCCTCCAGTCACCAAGGTTACAAGGTTCTGAGACAAAGCAAATAATAACCATAATAATGTTCCTATTTTTGTAATTATGAACAATAGTAATTTGTGTAGTTTTGAATAAAAAGTATAAATTTTAAAAGCTACTGTTCATATTATAAGTTTAACAAATGAATTTGTTTAATTACAAAAACTAAAATCATTTATTTCTCAAAATAGCAGCGCTTTAAATTTGTTATGTATCACATGTGGCTGATAAATCGTGTCTGGCAGCTCTGGTAAGTTATAAATCTAAGGTTGTCTTTATTGAACCAACTATAATTTTTTTAAATAATTTGTACATAAAATAGCCAAGATTAATAACAGAATAAATGAAGTTGAAAACTTTAAACATAATTTTTAATTAGGTATTTGGTTTACATGACTCTAGCAAAATACTCAAAATCTGTACCTGTCTAAAATCGTGTTTTTCAAAAGCTTTAAATTTAAATTAAACAAATGGTACCTTTTATAGGAATAACAAGCTCGTAAGCCAACTATTTTGGTAATGTATGAATTTATTTCCCACCACCATTAAATGCTCTCATACTTTTAATAATGCTAAATTTAGTAATATGCTAAACTGTAGTGTTCTCCGCCTCATCATCTCAACAGAAAAGAAAAAAGATGACATCTAAGACTGGGGTAGTGTGAGCTTTGAAACAGTTTTTTATTAAAAAAAAGATAAAAAATACATGCAAAGTTTACCAAAGAACCAAAGAAAACAGTCCATATTTTTGCTTGGTTTGTGGTGAATCAGATGACAATTCAAAGGACAACGAGAAGTGGATACAATGTGTTAGGTACCATATGTGGCACATGTTCTAAGCCCAGATGATGACAATACATATATTTGTGACTTTTTATTGTTTTACTAATGTTCTGAATTTTTATATTATGGATTGTACAATTTGGGCGCTATTCAACTATCTTTTTATGGATTCTATAGTAGAGAATAAACTGAAGCGCAATACATATATTTTATTTACATTCAATATTGATCGTAGAAAACATATCGATTTTTCCTGACTATGGCATTATTAGACTACCTTCCCCTACTTCTTTAAATTAGACTATACACATATGCCAAAAACACTGATGTACTAAATTATAGAATGCAGTTTACAGAAATATAGTCATTGTGAAACAGCAGTGAAAGATCTCTAACAATTAAAATGTGAAATAACCACTTCAAAAAGGATATAACTACATTATTTGATATTCCGTTTCATATAGATCAAGTATAAAATTAAAACATATCCAAGACTATATCTAATATATAGTTTTATAAACTCAATGTGGGTAATTTGTATAGTGAATATTATGCCTGTTAATCAAATATATAAATTGTGTATCAACTGTATTTTAAAAGATATTAATTGAATGAAATGGTAAACTAATATATATACATATATGAATATTTACTAAATTATCATGTTTATTATTATTTTATATAAATAATATAACAGTAAAAAGAATGTAAAATCACATTTAATGTAATAAAAAACAAGCTCCACATCTTCCAATAGTTCAGCAAATTTAATAGATTAACAAAATGGGACGTATAAATTAGCTTAATTTAATTATATATGCATTAAAAGGTTTTCACTAATCTTAACATACTTAATATTAATAGGCATAATTAACCATAACCCATATTATATATTTTAGTTTAAAATATAAAAAAATCATTTTATTGATTCATCAAATGTGCTGTATGATCTCAAAATTGAACAGATCTATAAAAAATGTAGAACATGTATATTAAATTTATAATGGTCAGCAGAAAACTTGATTCATAAAATATATTCAAGAAATTCAAATGACTTGATAAATTATTACACAATCTTTATTTTTAAGAAATAAAATTAAATACATTTTTAAAATTTTGATAAATGAAATGTTTAATACAATTATTTTTTGCATATAAAGTTCAGTAATTGGATTAAGTTACAAATGATTTATGACAAATATATCTAAACACAAAAAATGTATAATAAATATGATAACTATTTATATTGACAAAAATGATTCTTGATAAATAACAATAACAATATATAAATACTAAAAGGTCAACAGAAAAGTAGAATTCGCCTATATTAAGTTTTGTTTTAAATGTCCCAATTTCCCCCTGTCAAAATTGCATAATATTCAAATCAATATTGCCATATCATTTAGAGTTGTGTATAGTTCATTGACATTATATATCTATATTTTGAATTCAATCAATATTATATATTCAATATTTCTGTGAACACATTCAATATTTCTGTAAAAAAATTCCATAGGTTGTACAAAAGGAAAATGTGTTTACAAAAATAATTTGAGTGAAAATAATTTGAATTACAGAAATATATTTTTTAAACATAATTATAGGTTTATGAAAATGATTACAGGGTTCATACACTTTTTGAAAAATTAAATTCCAAGACATTCCAGAATAACTTCGGAATTTATAAGAAAGTTTGAGAAGAATTTTCAGTGAGTCAAAAGAATAGTCTTACCACAATGTAAATTACAGCATCATAGATTATCCTTTGACCAACAAGGAATTTTTCTTTTAAATTGGGAGAAAAAATGTTTTTTATTAGTGGAAAATCCTGATTTTACTTATGCATTGTAGTGAAAGACCATAGTGTAGAAGTGTCATTTGAAAAAATTCCAATAATTTTTAGAAAAAATGCAATCAAAATAATTTGAAAACTTGAAACATTTCATCTGAGCAATGAAATCATGGTTATTCTCATGTAAAGGAATAGTAAATCAGACATATCAGGGGTGTATTCTGGGGGGGTTGAGAAAAAATTCCAAATTTTACAAAAGACAAAAGACTCAAATCCTTTTAGTTTTAATGAAAAAATTTAAAAACCCTATTTATGTGTGTATAGTATGCGGCAAGACCAACTATGTAGAAACACACTGCATAACATAGCTTTACTTAGCAAGTTATAGAAAAGAAACTTGCTGCGGCAATTATTGATTTATAAATTTATGGATTAATTTATCACTAACTATTATGTGTAGAGCAGGAAACAGACTGTAACTTTAGGTTACTTCTTGTTTAACTGTACCAACAAGAATATTGATTTATTAATACATGGATTAATTTAGTTTTAAAGATATGTGGATTAGATTTCTGTTACAGCCTCCTCCCTGTTGAGCTTAATCCCTTCTATTATTTCCAAATGGGATGCAGATTTGAATGAACTGGTCAAGCTATATGAAGAAGATATGCCTTCTCCTTAACTTGTGTACCAAGAAATATTTTGTTAGAAAAAACAAAAATAATTTTTATATAAAGTTTTTTCATTATTTATTTATCCTACTATTTTGCTTGCACTTGTTCATTTATAGTTTGGTATATTGTATTATTTCTATTTTAAAAGGTACATAAAAAACCTGTAGATCAGCAACCCAAAAACCCAAGACTGTTGCCCTGCATACTTCCCAAATATTTCGATCCTGTTGCAAATAGCATGCACCATTACCAGTCACTTCATGCAAATGTGAGTGTAATATCAGTGTGCTAAATAGACTGAATATGTATTTGTGGGCATTAATGACCTAAGAAGGACTCAAATCACTATCTGTCATGGCCATGCACAATAAAGATCAATTAGCTATGAGGTTGTTGATATTTACTGTAAGCTTCATCCATGGTGCATTTCCTTGCATAGTCTGCTTACAGTGAATAATTAAAAGCTACTTTTTAAAATTGTGATTATCAATATTTTCTATTTTTACAGTGCTTAGCCATTAGGTACTCATTCAAATGGTATTCCTGCTAAATTAAGGTGATTTCATTGGATGTTGTGATTTTAGATTTTTCTCCCTAGCTTTTATGAAAGCAACTAGTCTGTCTGAGTTTCATAATAAATAGTCTATGATATAACCATTTTTATTTAGAAGGCATAATAATTATATTATATATCTTTATTTTTTTACCAAGGGAAATTGAATGTGTTTACAGAGTTTTGCTTGTGCAATATTTCAGGCCTCCCATGATTAAAAAAAAATGTAGGTTTTAGATAAATTTTTAGGTTTTCTGGTTTTCAATTTTACTATACCAATTCTATGTATTTTTCACATCAACTGTATCATTTATAAACACCCCTTACTCCCATAAATGGAACATAGTAAAAACAGGTTTTAGGTTTATATTTTTAAAATGAAAAAAATTAGGTTTTTTATGCTCTGTGGAAGGCCTGATAAATTATTAATATAAAATTTTAGATATGAGATTTTCAGGGTTCATACAGGCTTCTAATAAAAAATGGAAGACTTTTAAAGACCCTCTGACTAAAAATTAAAGACTTTTAAACAAAATAAACTTTAAAATAAGTTAAAAAAAATAATAATATGTAAAAATTATTTTTATTATATAAAAAAATTATATGTAAATACATATTTGTTATAAAAAAGTATTTATTTATAAAAAAATACTAATAGGTAAAAACATATTTATTATAAGCAAAAATTGTTTATAAAGATGCAGAATTTAAAGACTTTCTTTATTTTTTTTAAAATTTGAAGACTTTAAATGATCACCTAATAAACATCTAAAAATTGACCTGTATGAATGCTGGATTTATAGGAACTACCATTATGGACTCATAATTCAGTTCATTGAAAAAATTATATTATTATATTATTTTAGGTTTTTAATATAAAATTTAATTTTTAAAATGTAACAATTTAGGTTTTCTTAGGCTCTGTGGAAGGCTTGTTATGTAAAGTAATTAAAATATATAATTCTTTTAATGCACAAATTTAAATTGCAAAACCATAATAAAATGAAAATTGCTTAATAATTCTGGCTAAATTGGCTGTGAAATACAGCCAGATTTGTAAGTATGTTTTTCCTATTACATATAAGCATAAATTTTACCTATTTTTTATTTATTCAAATCTAAAAATGGGCTGATTATGTCTAATATCTTAGTTAAAAGTACCAATATACTATTATAAAATTACCAGTCAAAAGTCCTCCAGATTTGGCTGTTGTCCCTTACTGCAGGAGTTTTTCAGTGGTGATTTTGCAAAGATCTTTAAAGAGCAGAGCCAAATTATATAGATAAACATATAGGAAATAGCTAAAATCTAATATGTGTAAAAATTGCTATAGAAAAAGGACATGCCTTACTGCCATGGTCAGATTATTGACACTAGACAGTAATATCAAAATATTGAGTTAATGATATTTATTTTCATTTGTAAAGACAGAATTTGTAAAAAAAATTATGCTATACCTCTGAATAATTTGTAATTCGATATATAATTAATAACCAAAAAATATATCAACTTTTTAAATAGGTATACCTATAAAGATATTATTTAAATTATAATAAAACAGTAATTTTTGTTTCTTCAAATATATAATAATATAAAAATGTATTTTTTATTACCTTAAAGTTGGAAAAAACTCCTAACCGATTAGCCATTTCATGTGTTTTCGTATAATTGCATAATAAAATATGTAAACAAGCTTAAACAATTTATTTAAAGAAATAAAAAGTGAAAGATATTGGGAGAATAACAAAGAAGATACTGTGATCAGAATGTTCCAGAGTGGAATTATTATTAATAAAAAAGGTCATAATATTATTTGTAATGACTGTGATATAATAATAGATATGAAACATATTCTTTGTTATTGCAAAAATTTTGAAACAATTAGAATAAAATACAATTTACATATTAATGAATTTAATGAGGATGAAATAATTATAACAATTTTACAGCTCAGAAAAGAAAATAAACAGATGACCAAATACCTCCTCGAATTAAATAAAGAAATAAAGAAGTTAGAAGAGTATGGAGAAGGGGGTTAATGCTTTTTGGTTTACTCTTGGTCCTTTATAGGAAAGGTTTTGTTAGGGCTCGGATGCCTGTTTTATTTTTTGTGCTTTCTTCCCCCTTTTTCTTTCTCCCTTTATACAGTGGGCCGTCCCAAAGGCAATACACTGTATAATTTTTTCGTTTCGTTTCGTTTCATTGACTTATCTAGACCGGCTTAGTAACTGATCAAAAGAACGTCCAGAGCGCACTCCCACCGCGCCTAACCCTAACCCCTAATCTTAACTCTAACCCCTTCAGAAAATACGTCACGATAAGTTCTACCATCCCTTTTCATACACACTCAACGATAATAATTTACATCGTTTCATTAATCTAACTAACATATGCGTACTAATACTATAACGTAGTACGTTATAATAGGGGGGGGGGGGGGTGACGCGTAGCTAGGGGGGTGACTTGGGTTCCGCTCATAAAAATTTTTTTGGTGATTAGTCACCCTATAGAGTTCCCATCATATTCGTTTTGTCCCATCACATTTATATTTGGCATGACATTTGGTAGTTTACCAATTTATACATTTGTGGCATATAATTTTATTAACCCCTAGGCGCCTATGACAAGTATACTCATCATAAGAAATTATCTGTACAGCGCTATGACGAGTATACTCGTCATAGATCTATGCATAATGCAATAAAACTATACTTTTTAGTGTTGTACATTTTTATAAATTTCATGCATAGATTAAGTTTCAATTTCCTATAATTTATATAATAAATATCAGGTCGCGGCAGGTATAGACATTTTAAAAAATAAATATCTATAATTTTCATGTTTAATTGCTTAGGATCTGATGGAATGACTTTCTCTGTTCTGATTTAGGCGCTATAGGGGTTAAAATAACTATGTTATGCTGTTCTGAATAAGTTTATTCAGAACGGATAACAGGGGGTCAATTGGTAAGGAAATTCTTGAAGTTCTTGATAATTTAAAATTGGATCCTAAGAATATTAGGGGCCAAGGGTATGACGGAGCTGCAAATATGTCTTCTTCGAAAGTGGGTGTACATTAAAGCAATCATCCGAAAGGAATCTCCTCTTGCGGTTTACACTCATTGCAATAGCCATTGCTTAAACCTTGTTATAGGTAAATGCTGCTCATTAACCTCCATTCGAAATGTATTAGATTAAATGAAGTCATGTTCGAATTTCTTTTTATACAGCCCAAAGAGAAGTGGTTTGTTGGAGAAGTTAGTCAAATTTGGAGTTCAAGATCATCCTTCTCTATAAGAAAGCCAATCATCGATATTTGCAAAACAAGATGGGCCGAACATCACACTGCATATCAACATTTCTAGCAATTTTTTGTTTTCATTGTGGAAGCGTTAGAATAAGTCATCGGTTATATCTTCATGAGGACAAGCACGAAGGTTTATTTTCGGATTGTGATGCCACCAACAAAAGTGATGCTCAGCAGTTACTAACCAACATTACTAACTTCGATTTCATCATTACCTTCCTCACTACATACCAATATCTATCTCATCTTTCCGGAATTACCATCAAGTTGCAGCGTACAACCTTAGATATTGTGGAAGCTTATGGAATGGTAAGTAAATGATTTCCCTACTGAATACAAAAATTAGGCTTGCTAAATTAAATGCATTGCAAAGCCTAGTAGAAGACCATACTACTTCATTCTACTTTGATTTTCAGGTTGAAGAAATTAAATCGACATATTCATTGGAACGATCGACCGTTGAAGATGGATTCCATGGCA